>OY776681.1:4200000-4456260 GCA_963675555.1 Leptura quadrifasciata | reverse complement strand
GACCATTTCAACGGAAACCGCATCCTCGCCTCACACATCTTCCAGCGGCTTGTATATAAGTGTATGCGCGGAAGCTATACAACCTTAGGCGAGGGTTGTATAGGAGATATACCATCCTTCGGAGGGGATGTAAAGCCGTCGGTCCCTTGTCTATTAAATGTTAGGCAAGTAACGTGCCTCTCATTTAATAGGGTTCTGTAATCCATTTTCTTGCACATTTAACAACGTATTTAAATAACCACGAAGATGTAACAAAAAATGAAATAGGCCATTTTGTTTGTTTTTTCTTGCTCTTTTCGAATATCGTATCGAAATTTCAAAAAAATATATACAGGGTGATGTTTTATTGATGCAAAGAAGAAACATAAATTATAGTGAGTCCGGACCTGGATATATTTTTTTTATACATGTACCTCTTGGGGCTCGTTAGTACATTAGCCGTACCAAATATGAATCCGTTATTTCATTCCCTGTCAAAGTTATGACAAAAAACAGGTTTGGCCAAAAATTATAAAACGCCCTGTAACTTCGTAGTGAAGGCCCAATGAGACATTTCTATGGGAGGTTCCGGTTACCACTGATGTTCTCTACCTCCTATTAAGCTATGTCCCTCTCATGATGTACACCCTGTATACAAAAAAGAATAATAGACAATTTCCACCTTGGTTTAATGCTGAAATTATCAGATATATAAGAAATAAGAAAGGACACTTGAAACTTTACAAGCGAACTCGAGATAATATTGCTTATAATGAATTTATGAGACTCCGGCCAAAATTAAATTAGACAATAAAGCTGCTTTCAGAAACTATACAGGGTGTCTCACCGGGAATTGAATCGATCGATATAGAGAAAAGTACGCATCAGAAAATTTTGAAAATTTAGATAATTGCTAATGTCGGTGTGGCCAATCCAACTAAAATAATTACAAGCAGCTTTCACTTCCGCTTATACCGGAAGTCGATACCAACTTGCTTATTTAAAATGGAATACCCTATATATTTTAGGATTCTCGAAAAGAGCATAAAATTCTGAATCGATAATATGTAGCATATCCTATACCTAAACCTAGCCGTTTCAGAGATAGTTGACATTTTATAGAAAATTTGACAGGTGCAAAGGTTTGCAAGAACCGTTATAACTTTCTTCCTGTAAAAGATCCTCATTTGATTCTTATCACGTAAAAAGAACACAAGGAGAACTACGTTATACAACTGAAATAAATTTAATAATATCATACCAAGTGTTCTGTTTTTCGCGTTACATTTTGTCAATTTCAAACCGCGAAAACTTTTTATGTCAAATAGAACACCCTGTATTTTTTTACGTCATGTTGTGTAAGATGGAATTTCCTTTTTTCTGATATTAGCATTGTAGGGGTTAAAGTTACAAATTTTTGAAATATTTGCGATTTTATTAGAAATTCATGAATTGTTGTAATCATTTCATCAAAATAGCCATGATTAGAAACAACAACAACAAGTGTTTCACATAAAAGGTAAGCTGGGGTAGCTACTCTCGGTCGTGGCCATCATTAGCGGTGGTCGTGGTAATATATAATATTTGCTCCTGTTACAATAACAATCAGAATACTGATATTTTTTAATAACGGTACTTCCTGCCTATGTTCGCCTATTAGTTTTCATCATTATATTTTATATTCTTCGCCCGTAGTATTGTATAATGCAGTACTTAATAAAGACAATGTATTATTATTATTTATATATTCCTTATATACAACAATCTTGCTAGTTTTTCCATGCACTATACAGTTTTTCTTAGCTGTATTTTATACATTTTTTGCTTCTCTAATACTAAATTTTAGACCCATGTTAATCTTTATCTCTCACTATATTATATATATTTAACTAGACTTTTATAAGTTGTTTGAATTTATTTTACACGATGTTTTCTTTAAAAAATTCAAAGTCTCCCCAGTGTTTAAAAAAAGGTAATAAAACCGAGATAACAAACTTTCAGTCAATTATACTTATAAGCAACTTTTATAAGGTGTTTGAATTTCTTTTGCACGATAGTCTATACGGTCATGTTAAGAATGCTCTGTCTCCTCTGCAACATAGTTTTGTATACGGCCGTTCTACTGTGACAAATCTCATCTGCATTGCTATGTCCTACCGGAACATAAATACGCTGGATAGTAAGGGTTACAAGCTAATACAAAAAGACAACACTTGGGCTGCTGAGGCGTAGCAGATCGCAGATACTAAGCCCAGATAAGTGATATAACGTGCCCACGACAAAATTTCACTCGTTCAGAAATCTCAGGGCGTTAAGCCCAAGTTTAACATCAACTATTATAAATTATTAGTTTACTTAACATAAATTACTGAGGGTTCCATTCGTAGTGGTCGCAGATGAAATAATGATGCATTCATTCAATATGAAATGCACTATATTACAGTACTTACAAATAACTTCTGGTTCTCTAACATGAAACCTGGCAATGTTCAATGATGTGGCTAATTCTGATTAATAAATTACTGCATAAATAAAGATGTATACCCCTCATGTAGCTATACCTAGTTTACAACGTGAGGATAAATTAAAATAAATTTGACCGCGACGGTCTGATTAGAGAACCTCCTTAAATAATAATAAATGCGTAAAATCATTAAATGTATACACAAGTTAAAATGTAAAAGTAAATATAAATATATATAACCACGAAGAACCACTGAAGGTGGTCCCCGATAAAGAAAACAACACGCTTATCTAGGGTGGTACGAAACCCAGACTTCGACGATTCAGAAACTGCAGCCCTACGGTGGTGTCTTCGGGGAAAAAGGAATAGACCAGATGATGAAGTTGATTTACAGCCTCTCCAGCAGTGGAACTTTCTCCTCTTGTTCGTGGGCGTTCTAGCACCGTCCGTGGACCCCAAACCGATTTAATTTACACGGTCGGAAATGCACGTAAAACGTGCCTCATGAGAGAAATTTAAATTAGACATAACCCACAAAAGAAATAAAATTTACCTCCTACTATTGAGGGAAACAATCCACCAAAACTCTTATAGAAGGCTACAGCGTAATGAATGGGGTCGAGTCCGTCTTTCAAACAAACGAGATACTTCCAAAGGAAAGCCTGTAAATTAGTGAAACGCGTGGATAGAGACCAGGTAAAATGACGATAATGAGGTTAGCTCACCCGTACACTTAAATCCTGCACCAGCAGTTAAAATTCGCTCCCAACAACAAAATATTCTGCTCAACGGAACAACATAAAATGGAGGACATTTTCTTGGTGTTGATAACTCCAAAATCTACAAAGATGCCTTGAATAAAACAAATTTTTAGGAATCACGAATTATGTACACGCCAAAAAACATCTCTCTCTCTCTAAAACAGCTGGAAGTCACGCGCCACTCGCCGACGGAAACTCCGCTACTAACGTTTTCGTTGGTGCGATTGCTATTATGTGGCCCATTAAACGCAAATGCGTATCGCGGGTCGCATATGCAACAGGTCCGCAACAGCATCACGCAATCCATATTCGAATTAATCGAGATGCATAAGCAAACTGATGATATATACACCGATTTTTCCAAAGTATTCGACAGAATTGACCATAAAATGTTAAACCTTACCTTACGAATAGATCAAAGTATATATCATAGTTCTGTTGAATATATTGCTTCTTCTGGAGTCCCTCTGGGGTCTATATTAGGCCCCCTTATTTTTTAACATACATGTGAATGACATAGTTGACGATTTGGATGTGTCCTGTCTACTTTAGGCTGATGACCTTAAGATATACGCAAGGACTGAATATTTATTAGATTGCATTAAACGCCAAGCTAATATTGTAAAAATACATTCTTGGTCTGTTAAAAACAACTTCGACTTGAATGTGCAAAAATGTAATATAATGATGTATACATCATATAAACGACGAAACACTTGCCTCTCACCCAAAGTCCCGGGTTCAATTCCCGGTCGTGGCAGTGGAAAATACTGTGAGAGGGATTTTTCCTCTATACATGGATATTGGGTGTGTGTCCCTTGTTTATAAATGTATACCCCCGCCCACCCAAGGCTCTTCTAGAGCCTTCCGGGATAAAGGGGGTGTTATTTATATTTATTTATATTTATTAACATGAATATTTACTGCTATCTTATCTTATTATGTAATTTAATTTTACGTGTTGTGTAATTCAAATATGTAATTATATAATTGAATGTTAATTTTTATATATATTTTGTGTATTTAGCCTAGTTTGTATTCTAATTTTCTTTCTGTTATTTTTTACTATACAGTGTGACCCATTTCAAATGGAACACCACTGGATTCAGTAACCTCTCAAATGGGTAAATCCCAAGTTTCATGAAAAAATATTGAAAAATGACAGAGCTATGACAAAATTAATGTAGGCAGTTGTGCGACCCATTTTGAATGGAAACGCCCCTGTAAAAAATGTGTCTATTATCTGATTTTGACGGGACTCTTTTTAAAAGATACACCATCAAAAGCTCCACTTTATGACAAAAATTTAGAGATAAATTTCAATTTTCAAGGCTTTCTATGATTTATTTTCAATGTCGAAAATGGACAAATTTGATTAACGATTTTTTTATTGAAATTTTAACTACACCACTGGATTCAGTAACCTCTCAAATGGATAAATCCCAAGTTTCATGAAAAAATATTGAAAAATGACAGATTTATGTCAAAATAAACAGAAGAAAGATAAATTAAGTGAATAGTTTTAATAAATATTACATTTTTATTGAGTAATGGCAGGTAATAATAGGGCGCCATGGAAAACAAATTTTATAGTCAAACGTCAAATCTTTAAAATTCGCATATTCTCATATTCATTGATATTGAATTATAAAATTAATCGTTAGTTATTATCAAGTATTAGTTTATTAGTTTGTAGTTAATTATGGATAATCTAAATGTACAGGAGAAAATTGAACTTGTGCGCCTTAGAGGAGATAATGACAGAACTTTGAAAGAGGTATACGAGATATTCAACAACAGGCATCCAAATAGGCCCAACATTACTAAAAGTACTGTTAATAAAATAAACAAAATTTTTAATGGGTGTGGCGTATTATAAGAACAGATAATATACAAAGAAGAACCAGGTACGAGTACAGTTTTAAATTATTTTAACAACAATCCAAACGCCAGTGTGAGAGTAGCTAGCTTAGATTTGAATTTACCTAGAGAAAGTATTCGCCGATGCCTTAAGAAGAATTTGGTAAAACCATTCAAACCCAAATTTTTACACACGCTGGAACCTGGTGATGATAACAGACGGATGGAGTTTTTTTGTGGGCTCAAGGAGAGTATCTTAATAACAGAAATTTTAATAAAAATATTTTATTCAGCGATGCAGCAACTTTTACAATAAACGGGGTAGTATCGTCACAAAAGTCTAGGTTTTGGGCTATAGAAAACCCACAGTTTGTCATTAATTGTAAAATATAATATTCCCAAAAAGTTAATGTTTGGTGTGGGTTGCTCAATGAAATAATCATTGGCCCTTTCTTTTTCAAAGGTAATATGAATAGCATGCAGTTTTTACAGTTCCTAAGAAAGAATTCTGGAATATTCTACATGAACTTCCAATACAAGAAAGAATAAATCTACATTTTCAATTAGATGGAAGTCCTGTCCATAATGCCAGAGTGGTTACCAGATGGCTGAATGCTAACTTTCTTAATCGATGGATAGGATATCTAAAGTTTACAGGTTACGCCCGAGTAATAGAGAAGATTTGTGTGCAAGAATAAGACAAGCTTGTGCAGAAGTTACCCGGCAACAATCACAGAATGTAGTAAAAAAATATTAAAAGACGATTCGACAAGTGCATCGAAATAAATGGCGGCCTTGTAGAGGCTACAAAAATTTAAGAAGTTTTAGTATAATGTTATACAATGTGTTATTTTTTTTATTTAATAGGTATCTAATTACTGTTACTTTTAATTATTCATACTTATGTTTTTAAGTCCAATATGATTAAGTTTGTTTAAATGACAATATTTATTAAAGCTATTCACTTAATTTATCTTTCTTTTGTTAATTTTTCATGGGCTACTTCGATTTTTCGAAAAAATCAAGTAAAAGTTACTATGGGCCTACATTAAATTTGTCATAGCTCTGTCATTTTCCAATATTTTTTCATGAAACTTGGGATTTACCCGTTTGAGAGTTTACTGGTGTAGTTAAAATTTCAATAAAAAAATCGCTAATCAAATTTGTCCATTTTCGACATTGAAAATAAATCATAGAAGGCTTTGAAAATTGAAATTCATCTCTAAATTTTTGTCATAAAGTGGAATTTTCGATGGTTTATCATTTAAAAAAAAAGCATTAACATAGGATTATAAATACATTGTTTACAGAGAGGTTTCCATTTGAAATGGATCACACTGTATATTGTTGTTCCCATCCTGTAAACGGAATTTATTTCTGTTGGGTGGTGTAGAATAAAATGAAAGAAATAAAATACACACTACGATAGTCCAAAAATTCCATTATTTCCTATAGAAGGAACTAAATTCATTGCCACCCATCAAGGTGCAAAATGTGCGTTTTCAAAACGATTGAAAATAATGTACTAAAACTTGCGACATACTACGTCTTGAATCGGAAAACGCAAACAAAAATCTTACTGCAATAAGCCCCCAGCAGACAGATGAATCCTAAAGAAAGGACTACAGTGCAGGGTTGTTGTGCATCACCAGCCACAGACTAGTTTCGAGCTTGTTAATTCTCATAAGTGTGGCATATGTGAATACACGACAACCCTACACTGTTCCTCCAGATCTTTATCTATATTATTGATGAAAATTCTGGTCATGTTCGGAAAATATAATATTGACTGAAAAAAATAATCTAGAAAGTAACCCCTAAAAATAGCCTGTATAAAAATAATAAACTCTCATACATTCAAGGAATGGTCTAACCAGCACAAAAAATGAGGAATTTCCTCTAAGCAACTCAGCAAAAGACTTTCTAGATTTTAATTATAAAAGAGCTAATTTTCATGTTTCAACTTACCAGCCATGTAACGCTAAATATCACATTTAAAGTGGTGATAAGCGGCGAAATATGATCTTCTATTCTTGTTTGATTAGTGTATTGGGCATTCAAGTGACTAAGAGAGGCTAAGATAAACGTTGATGAATTCGACAAATACAGCAGAATTTCCCATCCAAACAGTTTATTGGAAATATTAACGAGGTCATTTATTACGACATATAAGAAGGAAACTTCCCTAACTGTTTCATTTGCTTTTCTATCTCTGCATCTTTTTATTAAGTAACTGTTCAGGTCTTTATATTTACATTTAATTGCCAAGGCAATGTTATAAATCAACGTAGTTTTTATGAACTTCGCATATACTAGAAATATGTAATAAACGTACCCCATAGAATAAATTGAAATTGTAAAACCACTTGTCGAAAACCATAGTATTAACAACAGCGTTAAATTGGATATTGCTAACAGATGGAATAAAAATATTTGAAGACATGGATTCCGCAGAAGCGATTTCTCTATAACACACGTTTTCTTGAATTTTCTCTCAAGATAAGAACATTTTTGAAATAGGTCCTTCCAATTGCCCTCATTCCATCTTGAATTAAAGGTTATCACTAAACATAGAGCCATTAATAGAACTATATTCAAAAAATCTAGCATGACGTTAAAAGAGGCATATTTCATCAGGACGGCTAAAGATGTATTGTATAAATAATATGCGAATCCAATAAATGAACCCAGCACCAGACATAACGTGAATAATTTGTAAACCTTTCTCTCAATTATGTCATTTTTGTTGAAGTCGTAACTTGGGACTATTGATAAATAATGCCCCCATTTATAAAACGCTTCCAAAAATCTAATACTATGTCGGCTGTACTTGATACTCATGTTGCATCTGTTATTAGACACGTCGACAGTAGTATGAGCTGCAACAATCCATTATTTCAATTTCGTAATACATTATGTTGTTCAATTCATTATAGTTAACATATTTACTTTATGTCTACAAGCTATTTATTGATTCATTTTAATTTAATAAAGCTTTATGACTGCATTCGAGACCGTTGAAACTGGAAGTTGAAATAAAATATTTACACTTTAGTGGATTGGTGATCAACATACTTCATTAATACTGTTTCGTATTTCATATACATTATACAGGGTACAATAGTTCTACAATAGCTAGAATATTTTTAAAAAATTGCAAGTAAACTAGCTAAAAAAAGTCTATAACTGGAAATTATGTTCAAACATACAGGGCGTGCTAAGACGAAATTACAAGACCAAGTGCCTTTTTTAAAATGGAATGCTTTGTATATCAGTACATTTTTTGAAGCCTTTTTCTAGGCTCTAGTCATTTCCATATTAGCATTGAATATCTCCCAACCACTTGGATGTAATGAATTTTTATGCTGAAATAATGCAATCTGTAGATGGATATTTAAAAAATCGCCACAGTTACAATTATGGATTTTAAGAAAAACTTATGTGAGTACCAATTAAGAGACATCTAATTAATGTTTTTGAATCATTTTCATTTCCTAAAAATGTATAGGGTGACCAAAAATTATTTTTCAATTAAGAACATTTTAAATTGAATTTTCTCAATGTTTTCAAATGGAACAGCCCTGTATATTTTTCGACGATAACGTTGGTGTCATGTCATGTTAATAAGATTTTGGCATATTTGTAACTTTTAGTGGATTGTCACAAACTTTAAAGGTAGATGTAACAATATCAATATCATATTATGCTTTCTGTAACTTCGTTGGAGAATTTATTATAGACTATCACTTTACCAATTTTCAGTTTGTTGCTTTACAAATCTGTAGTATTTAGGATAACTAGACAATATTTAGACTTTCTTAGCCGTTCAAGTGATGTTAAAGTTGTTAATATCCTAATAGTATATTATTCAACGAGCGATAATGTAGGTAGTAACTCGTATAGATGATTGTAAATTCATTAAGTTGAGGGTTTTTTTTAGTGCCCCAGAAGATCTGAAAAGGTTTTGGTTGAGATCGGATTAAGTTTAGTGCCGTTTTTTTAAATATATACAGAGACAAATCCAAGAATTACGCTACAAATAATATTCCTCTGAAATCTAGTAAAATTACTGAAATGCAAGCTAACTAATGTTTGTTTAACAAAGAGTCATGAGCGATCGGTTTGCAATGAGTAAATTTTATCGTTTGTTCCCCGCGCTATGTTTTAGTTTGTCATCCGATACGTTGGTGTCATGTCACGTATAAGATTTCAGCATATTTTCAATTTTTAGTGACTGTGTACTAGTAGATTGTCACAAACTTTAAAGTTAGGTGTAACAATAGCAATATCATATGCTTTTTTATAGATTATTGCTTTACCAATTTTCAGTTTGTTACTTTACGAATCTGTAATGTTTATGGTACCTAACGAGACTTTCTTAGTTGTTCAAGTGATGTTAAACTTATTAATGCGATAATAGTATATTATTCAACGAGCGATAATACAGCAACTGATTATTTACAAAATAATGTCAACAGTTAAACGTCAAACTAATCAAACATATCAAATCACCTTCCTTTCCTCAATAATAATAATGGACATTTCACATTTCTTCAAATCCTTGGCCCTATAACAACATCATCAACAGTAAGAAAAAAAGGAAAGTAAGTGCTTCTACTTAAAAATGAGGGTAAAGAAACAATCCAACAACCTACGAATTTAGGTCTTGCAATCAAAATTTCGATTAGTTCTAATTAAGCTAGTATAAGTCCGGTGACAATACACTTTAACATTTTCATATAAGAAAAAACAAGATTCCTTATTAAAGAAATTATATTTTGTTGTAAGTAAATATTTTCTGTTGGAAATTTAATTAGATATAACTTAAAATTTCAAATTTTATTTTTTTCTATTCTTGGGTTTTTCTATAAAATCAAACAGAGAAAATGACACATTTCAAGTAGTATTTTCTCGAATATTGCAAATAACTTTTTGGGGAATTTACTTACGTTACTTTTCAAATAAGATCTGTTCTTATTAAAAGCTTTTATTAAACTTGCAATGTTTGTTATTAGTTAGTTTGTTTAGGTCTTGCAATCAAAATTTCGATTAGTTCTAATTAAGCTAGAGCTTTGAACTTTTGCACATGTGTATAAGTCCGGTGACAATACACTTTAACATTTTCATATAAGAAAAAACAAGATGGCGGACGACTTTACAGTTTATGATCCGATTCGGCTCGAAATCGATATCTTGGGGTTTTCGAGATGCCAATTATGAATTCTTGGTAAAAATTTATAAATTCAAAATGGCGGCACCAATATGGCGGACAACTTTTGTCATTATGGTCCAAATCGATATCTGGGGGTTTTCGGGTTCGCCGATTACGAATTTCTAGTCAAAAATTTAGTTCAGGATGGCGACTTCAAGATGGCGGACGACTTTACCGTTTAAGATCCGATTCAACTCAAAATCGATATCTGGGGAGGGGGGGTGTTTCTAGGTAGCGAATCAAAAATTTAGTTCAAGACGGCGGATGACTTTACCGTTTATGATTCGATTCGTCTCAAAATCGATATCTGGAGATTACAGCATATCAAAAGACTAAAAAGTAACAAATAAAATTATATAAAGAAATATTTTTTAAAAAAAGCTTTTATTTAAATGCTCTAAAAAGTAGAAGATTAAATTTGTAGTAAATCAAACCCATCATTTTGTTACCATTATATAATTTTTTTATTTATGACATAAAATCTTGTCGCGAGCAATCTCCTTTACACAGGAAAATCTCGTGATAAGCTTTTATATCATAAGCAAAATTATATAATGTAATAAAATGATGGGTTTGATTTACTTCAAAATTTATTTTGTACTTTTTAGAACATTTATAAAAAAAAATGTTTTCAGTTTATTTAGTTCATGTACTGAAGATGTTTAGTGGGAGTTTATTTCAGTAATTGTGAAAATTCTCTAAGCATAATATCTTGATATCTTTTGATCATTCTTGTGCCAAAGTAAATGTTTTGGTTACATTCTGCTTGTAATTTTGTTATATTTTTATTATTTTTCTCGAAATATTTGCTTTATTTTCCGGTTAGCAACACAAAGATTGCATATTTTCTCTTTCTTTTGTTATAAAAGATATTTGACTTATAACATTTATTTTTCTATGCACGAGACCACGAAGAGGTTTCAACTAAATTTTTCATTAGAGTTAGATTGCATTCACTTATTTAACTAATTAAAATAGTATTAATTTTGTTTTTTATAAAAAATTTGCTTTTGTCAAACTTTTATTTTTAATGTATATATTTTAAACTGCTGTGATATTTGTTCCACATTTGATTGTTATAAATATATTGTTTGTTTTGAGATATTCTAGTTTTATTTCTTTGTTTATGAGTCTGAAATTTCCGAGTTTAAACCACCAATCATATTCAAATTACTTGATTTGTTGAATTTAGCAGTTAAATTCGCAACTAATATTTATATTGGTTACGTGACGTCCAACAATATCTTATATTATAGCGTTATCTTCGTGTTAACTGCTAGAATCAATCAATTCAAAAGATTTCAATTTTTTTGGTCAGATTGCTCACTGAAAGTGTCCTGTTGGCAAATAGTAAGTCATGAACCAATTTGTTTCGATTTGTTAACTTTTGAAATCTATACTTACTCACACCAACCTGAGCAGCCGACAGGCATTAGTACAAAACTATTGTTCTAACTATGGTTACATCCATATGTGTAGGTTACGTGTCATAAAAGGGAACTTTACGCCCTAGAATGCTAAAAGTTCAATTTTTTTTCGCACCATAAATAGTCCAAAAAATTCAACTTTATGAACCGGAATGAAATAGTGTGTGCGTGTGTATGTGTGTGTGTGTGTGTGATATGTGTGGTACCACGATAGCGCCAAAACTACTGAACAGATTTGAATAAAAATTTGCATGAGTTTAATGCTCCAGAAGATCTGAAAATGTTTTGGTTGAGATCGAACTACGTTTAGTGCCATTTTGGCACACAATTTAATGCTCTTTTCAGCTTCAAAGATCCACCAGGTGGGGAGGTTCCAGCAGCTTCCGATTTTTTAATATCCATCTGCAGATTGCATTACTTCAACAACAAAAATCATTACATCCAAGTGGTTGGGACATATTCAATGCTAATATAGGAGCGAATAGAGCCTAGAAAGAGGCTTCAAAAATGTACTGATATACATAGCATTCCATTTAAAAAAAAAGGCACTTGGTCCTGTCATTTCGTCTTGGCGCGCTCTGTATGTTCGAAAATAATTTCCAGTTATAGACTTGTTTATCTACTTTACTTGCACTTATATACACTTATATATATGCACTTATATTATTTACTTTTAAGTATAAAGAATTCAACTCACCAGCAATACAGTTACAAATATAACACTTGAAGTAACGATAAGCGGTGAAAAATGCTTTTCAACTGTTTTTTGATTGGTGTAATCCGCATTCACATAACTACAGCAAGTCAGAAGATACGTTGATGAAATTAAAAGATTAAGGAGCATTTCCCATCCAAAGAGTTTATTGAAAGTGTTGACCAGTTCATTTGTCACCCCATACAAGGAGGAAACAGTTCTTACAGTTTCATGTACACTTATTTTCCTACCTCCACATCCTTTTATTAAATAATCGTTCAGGTCTTGATATTTACATTTAATTGCCAAGGCAATATTGTAGATCAATGTAGTTTTTACGAACTTGGCATATATTAGAAAGGTGTAGTAAACATAAGGCAAAGACAGAATTAAAATTGAAGCATCACTCTCCAAAATCAACACTATTATCGAAAATATTAAATTGGCTACTACCAACAAGTTGACTAAGATAAATTGAAAACACGGATTCCTCAAAAGTGAGCTTTCTATATCACATGTTTTCTTAAATTTCTTCTCAAGATAGGAACATTTTTGGAATAGCTTCTTCCAGCTGTCCGCATTGTAAAATGCTGGACCCAAAGTAGTAATTACACACAGAACCATCAGTAGGACTGCATTTATAAAATCCAACGCAGCATTAAACGTGGCAAACACCACCATAACAGTTAAAGCTGTAATATATAAAAAATATCCAAATATAATTATCGAAACAAGGACCAGACATAAACTGTATAATTTGTAGAACTTTCTTTCTATTATATCATTTTTGTCGAAATCATAACAAGGGACTATTGACAAGAAGTATCCCCATTTGCAAAGTACCTCCAAAAATCTGATACTATGTCGGCTGTATTTGATATTCATATCGCACCTGTTATTAGCCACGTCAAAACAAGAATGAGCTGGATAAACAGAACTACAATTCAATTTCTTGATAGTGTTCAATAAATTTCAATTAATTTTTTTAGTCTACATTTACGAGCTGTTAGTTGATCACGTATTTAATTCTATAGTGCTTTATGGTAACGTAATGGAGGGTTAAATTAGAAATAGTACTGTTAAAGCAGTCTTATATGGTCGTTTATGTAATAGCCTTTCTAAGCTACACTTTTAACGTCAGTTAACTTTAATTTTACGTATGCTTATTACTAGCTTACTGTTAAATATTTGTCTTCGTGACAATTCTAATTTTTCTTTTTTTTTATTTAAATATGCTATCCGAGTTCATTTTAACCATTTAAACGTCTACTTTAAAATTGTCTATATATACAGGGTGTCTCATCGGGATCTGAGTCGATCGATATAGAGAAAAGTAGGCATCAGAAAATTTTGAAAATTTAGATAATTACTAATGTTGATGTGGCAAATCCAACTAAAATAATTACAAGCAGCTGGCACTTCCGCTTATACCGGAAGTCGATACCAACTTGCTTATTTCAAAGGGAACGCTCTATATATTTTAGGGTTTTCGAAAAGAGCATAAAATACTGAGTCGAAAATATGCAGCATATCCTATACCTAAACCTAGATATTTGACATTTTATAGAAAATTTGACAGGTGCAACGGTTTGCAAGAACCGTTATAACTTTCTTCGTGTAAAAGATCCTCATTTGCTTCTTGTCACGTAAAAAGAACACAAGGAGAATTACGTTCTACAACTGAAATAAATTCAATAATATCATACCAAGTGTTCCGTTTTGTTACATTTTGTCAATTTCAAACCGCGAAAACTTGTTTAGGTCAAATGGAACACCCTGTATTTTTTTACGTCAAGTTGTGTAAAATTAAATTCCCTTTTTTCTGATATTAGCATTGTGGGGGTTAAAGTTACAACTTTTTGAAATATTTGCGATTTTATTAGAAATTCATGAATTGTTGTAATCATTTCATCAAAATAGCCATGATTAGAAACAATCGGTCATTATCTTATGTCAAAAAATGTCAGCACGTTTAAATTACACCCACGAAGACTTTTTAAATTTGTTTATTATTTATAGAGAATGTGATAAACTAATATCAAGAACTTGCAGCACATTTGCTACTCGATATCCACAAAAACGCAAAATAACACTAACACTGTAACATGCGTATTATTCGAATTGAAGATATGGCATGAACTAACATAGCAGAGATAAGATCAATTTAAAATATGATTTCATTTTAATTTAATAATTGCTCAAAATTCCGCCCTCGAACCTCGACACATTTTTCGCACCTTCGGATTAGTTCCTCATGGGTAGCTCTTCTCATTGAATCCTGTGATATGTTTTGAAATGCATTTCTTACTCTTTGCATACAATCTTCAATGGTTGTTAATGGGCTCTCATAAACTTTATTTTTAATTGTTCCCCAAATGAAATAATCCAGAACTGATAAATCGGGCGAGCGAGGAGGCCATAAGAGAGGTCCATTATTGGCAATCCATTGATCATAAAAAGTTTCTTGTAAATAATTATTAATTAAATATGCGTTATGTGAGGGAGCACCGTCGTGCTGATAAAAAATGTTTCTATGTTCGGCGAGAGGTAAATTTTCTAAATAATTATTATTCAAATTTTGTAAGATCCAATAATGCGAATTGTGTCTATTAAAAAGTCCATTTTTAGTAAATTTTGCTTCATCTGTCCATATAATATTTCCCAAATAAGAATCGTGACCCTCAGACCTTATTAGAATAAACTCACAAAAATTCTGAATTCTTAGGAATTCTGTTTCTTTTAATCCTTGAACCATATGGAATGAAAACAGGTGAAACTTATGTTTATTAGGATTCTGTGAATTGAATCCTTGCATAGTCCCGATTCCAGAGCAGCTTGTCTTAATGACATGGACTTGGAAATGCATGAAAATATCGCAGAATGACTATTTCAATGTTTTCGTCATCAACAATGCTTTCTTCTTTGCATTTTTGCCTTGACAGAGCCATAATTTTTAAAATTTTCCAGTACACGTTTTACAGTGTTTGGTGACGGTTTCCGTTTTTCTGGATATCGAGTAGCAAATGTGCTGCAAGTTCTTGATATTACTTTATCACATTCTCCATAAATAATAAACAAATTTAAAAAGTCTTCGTGGGTGTAATTTAAACGTGCTGGCATTTTTGACATAAGATAATGACTGATTACAACAATTCATGAATTTCTAATAAAATCGCAAATATTTCAAAAAGTTGTAACTTTAACCCCCACAATGCTAATCAGAAAAAAAGGGAATTCAATTTTATACAACTTGACGTAAAAAATACAGGGTGTTCCATTTGACCTAAACAAGTTTTCGCGGTTTGAAGTTAACAAAATGTAACGCGAAAAACGGAACACTTGGTATGATATCATTGAATTTATTTCAGTTGTAGAACATAGCTCTCCTTGTGTTATTTTTACGTGATAAGTAACAAAAAAGGATCTTTTACACGAAGAAAGTTATAACGGTTCTTGCAAACCGTTGCACCTGTCAAATTTTCTATAAAATGTCAAATATCTCTGAAACGGCTAGGTTTAGGTATAGCATATGCAACATATTTTCGACTCAGAATTTTATATTATTTACGAAAATCCTAAGACATATAGGGTGTTCCATTTGAAATAAGCAAGTTGGTATCGACTTCCGGTATAAGCGAAAGTGCCAGCTGCTTGTAATTATTTTAGTTAGATTGGCCATACCGACATTAGTAGTTATCTAAATTTTCAAAATTTCAGTTCCCGGTGAGACACCCTCTATATGTTGATGATTCAGTTTCCATGAAACCGCTTGATATTGTAAAAAACCAAAAAATTACTTCGAATCACGAATTTTTCAATATTTTTTGTTATTTTCAAATTTTTTAATTATTCGCGTAAATAATGGATTAAATTGCAATGAAAGAATATAATATTATATTACTAAAAATGAATGAATTTAATTAAGGAAACTGGGTGAAATCTTTCTGAAACTTAAGTTTCTCATGGTAATGCACACCATACCGTACTGAAAATCGTAAGCTAGAGTTAAGACTCACTGGCCCAGTAGTAGTAGTATAGCTAAACAGATCCTGAACCATCAGTAGAGTGTCAACACCGATTTAAAATGACGTCATGAACTGGATGGCATATGTCCATCAGAAGACTTTGTGATTTAAGGCCTGTTTGTACCTGTTAAAAACCTGTTTAAGACCTGTTTATATCTGCGTAAAACCTGTTTTTAGTTGCTTGAGATCTGTTAAAAACCCGTTCAAACCTGTTTAAATCCTGTTCAGAGCAAATCTGTTTTATATCCGGATGGACACATGCCATCCAGTTCATGACGTTATTTTAAACCGGTATTGACACTCTACTTATAGTCCAGGATCTATTTAAAAAGTGATAACGTTCTGGATAAAAAAGTTAAGAGTACATTTGTAACTTAAACAATGCTTATGTGGCACCCTCTAGGATCTACACAAAAAATGGGAGCAGATTTGAGTTTTTTATCTCAAAAATCCCCATTCACCAATTTTCGCAACAATACTTGAAAGACTTCAAAAGTTATATGAGGAAATTAAAAATATAATATTGAATTTAACACCCTGTATCTCTGTTCATATCAACTTTTGTACTAAGGTAAGTTTAGTATCCTAATCGTAATATCTTAATGTTAGAAACCCACTGTTATTCTATGGGCCATTACTTGCGGACCACCCTGTATAAAGCAGCTATTATCACACAAAAATGGAAACTCTTATACCTTATATATATAATGTGTTTATATTCATTTGACAAAGGGACATTGTCAAATCGCTAAAAATCTCTAAAGGTATTGCAATTTTCTAGTACCTACTTATATATTACACGTTTTATGGCCGGATTGTTGTCCTCGTGTAGCTCAGTTTCTGAAACACTTGAATTGAATGGAGTAATGGGATATATCCGAGTTCCTATTGTCTTCTGCCATTTTTTAAATTTTATTATATCGAAAGTTTAACATTTTTCTTCTAAAAATTTTATTTTATTGATCTGTGTCGCGAGTTTTATTAAAACTTTCTTTACCCTAAAAATGTATCCTTCATTATTTCAACTATCCACCCAAATTAAATTTCGATATATTGATTTTTGCAAAAAACTCACAACACGTCAAAAAATAATAGGACACATTTTCTTATGGATATATATTTATTTCCCGATTTCTTAAAGAATACAGAGCATTCCATTTATCCCATTTTTTAATTAATAAAATAAAAAACAACAATGTTGTATAAAACAAGAAGCATTTCTATAGGATTGTTCCCCTTGAAAGAAAACTCCTCAACTTTACTTTAGGTAAAAGTTGACTAAAGGTTGTTGAATTGTATTAACACAATCAAATACGTCGTAGTTGTACCAAGCAAAGCGAAGAGGGTTGTACGATTTATTTCGAAAAACCCAGCAGCAGAGAAAGCAGGTTTATTATTTGTAGCTTGATTCAACAAATTTGTTAACTCTTCTTTCTCTTCGGAATATGCTGGGAAAGTTTGTCGATACTTATTGCAAATCGTGGTTATTTTCTGCGCTTCCCTTATTGCACTATCGCAGCTAAATATTACCTGTATTGGACCAACCTAAAAAATATAATTACAAATTAGAAATTCCGCAAAGTTACTATGGTAATAAAAAATATTCAACTAGAGAATAAAAAAATAATGATTTCTAATGTAAAAGTAGTTATATTTATGACTGGTGGTCGAGAGGTGAGCGCACTTGACTCTCACCCAAAAGTTCCGGGTTCGATCCCCGGTAGTGGCAGTGGAAAATACTGTGAAAGGGATTTTTCCACTATACACGGATATTGGGTGTGTGTCCCTTGTCTGTAAATGTGTAGCCCCTCTACCACAAGGCTCTTCTAGAACCTTCCGGGATAAAGGGGGTCGTAATTACCTGTGGTGTTATTATTACTATCAAACCCGAAACTGACATATAAACTGGTATGGGAATGCCAAGAACTAAGAGCCTGTTCACACCACAATAATAATGTGGGTTCCTGGACACTCTGGTATGGAAGATAACGAAAAAGCTGACAAGCTAGCGAGGAAAGGATCACCGGCTCCAAATATTGGTCCGGAATCAGATCTGGGAATGGATAATACGGTGCCAAATAAGGGAATTTGTCAAAAACCATCACAAATAATACTGGGAAAAATAACCGGTCACCAGCATGGGAAAACCTTTATCAAAGGACCATCTCGACAGAAGACTGAAGAACTGCTGTTCAGAGCAGGAATCAGTTACGCATAATCACACGTCTCCTGACAGGGCAATGTGCAATGAAAGGTCATCTTTATAGAATAGGCATAAACAATGGATAACTAAAATGCAGACGATACAATGGATCAATAGAGACAGCCTATCACATCCTGACTGAATGTGAGTCTATGAATCACAGGAGACATCAGGCTCCTTTTCCGTGAACCCGTTCTTCGAGGATTTGACCTTAGCCACATCTACCTCACTTTACCAATTTTCAGTTTGTTACTTTACGAATCTGTAATGCTTATAGTACCTAATTAGACTTTCTTAGTTGTTCAAGTGATCAAGTGATGTTAAACTTATTAATACGATAATAGTATATTATTCAACGAGCGATAGAGCGATAATGTAGCAAACTGAATACTATATTTTATCTACGATTATTATAACAATTATTAATATTGAATTGCAAGTATACAGAAATATTATTTACAAAATAATGTCAACAGTTTTTTTTTTATACATTTATTTAACGTCGGCCTATTTCCGCTACTGAGGCCTAACACCGACGCCTGTAGACGAGCTACCCCAACCAGGAATTTTGCCGAACCTCTTCCCTTAAGAAGAGTAGGGATCTTTTACTTGCCTAACATTTAATAGACAAGGGACCGACGGCTGTACATCCCCTCCGAAGGATGGTATATCTCCTATACAACCCTCGCCTAAGGTTGTATAGCTTCCGCGCATACACTGATATACAAGTCGCTGGAAGATGTGTGAGGCGAGAACGCGGTTTCCGTTGGAATGGTCACCCGTCCAATTACTAACTGCGCCTGTCGTTGCTTTACATCGCATACCGAAGTATGTACATAGTAAAGACGCACCTACGCTCGCCCCAATGTCAACAGTTAAACGTCAAATTAATCAAACATGTCAAATCACCTTCCTTTCCTCAATAATAATAATGGACCATTCCATTTCACCGTATCGGAACGTTTGGCTGTATCTAGTGAATTATGCAACTCCCGCTTATAATCCACGCTATTTGTTTATGGATACTATTACTTGTTCAAAAGCAGTTGATTAGTGAATATATTATAATCAAATAGATAAAGAGATATAATAGTTTCAAATAGATTATAACCATATTAAAAACTAAATCAGTTATTGATCAGGATGTGTGTTAAAGTTAAAGCATAGCCGACTTGTTCAAGTATTTCCATCCATTTCTTTATAGTTATAATACGTTTAGGTATTCCATGAAAAAGTTGCAAAAAAAAGGGTTAAAACCAACGTTAAAACACAAAAGTTCTGCGAGAGGGATGAAACATATTACCCCCCCCCCCCCGTTTTTGAAGGCGTTGAACACGATGGTGATATTTTTAAGGTTCCCATCCCTCAGAAACCACACCTAAACTCGAAAAACCACTGATATTCCTCGTTTTTTTACAATCGTAAGCATCAAAATGCATGAAAATTTGTTTATCCCCGTTTTCAAGGGTGCTCCATAGGATTGTAATAACGTTTAGTGCCGTTTTGGCATACAATTTAATGCTCTTTTCGGCTCCACGGGGTGGGGAGGTTCCAGCCGCTTCCAGTAGCTGCTTATTTTTTTTAAATTATTTGCATGTTCATTTTGACTTGCCATATACACTTAATTGCATCATTCTTAAATGATAAATTATTATTAATTGTTAATAAGATTTATGACGATTTATTTAATTATTTGTTTATATATTTAATCATTTCACACACGAATGTGGGTATGTGGTAAAGCTAAAATTACAACATAGTAAACATGACACAGAAAATGTCAAAAAGAAAAACGGTAGGTATGTTTGTTATGGTTAAAGTCAAAAATATCAAATTTTTACCACAGCCGTTATCCCAAGAACTGCAAATGCTATCATGATCCCAGTCGAAAACGCCTTATCTTCCTTTTGCTCCTCGGTTAAATTGTGCGCTAACAAAACAAAATTGACGCATGATAAAAGCAGTACTGATGAGTGTACCAGACCCACTAGTATTTCCCATCCAAAAAGTTTGTTGAATACATCAACAAGTTCGTTTACCATTCCGTAGAATTGGGAAACTGACTTTAAATTTTTTATTATTTTTATTCTTCTGTTCAAATATCCATTTACTAACAATTTGTTTAAATTTTGATACTTGTATTTAATCGCCAAAGCCACGTTGGAGATTATGATAATTTTAATATATATTGTATAAAGTAGCAGACCATTGTGAGCCGCCATCACGACATTAATATTGATTTTAAAATCTGACTGTAGCATCCAGAAGACTACCATATAAAAAGAAGCTGACAAAAACACCAAATTAAATAGACTGAGTTGGAAACAAAAGTTATTTAAAAAGCATTTCTCCATTTTGTTACTTGTACCAAAATATTTGTCTAGCAGTGAGAATTCCTGAAACAAACACTTCCAAGTGTCCATATTCCAATATGCTGACCCCATCGACATTACTACGGACAAAATGACCATAAGACACTCATTTACAAACATTACAAACGACATGGTTGAAGTAAATATAATATTATTTTGTAACCATATTTGTTGTATGCAATATATTAATGCCGTTTTCAAAACCAAAAGGGAGGCAGTACAGTAGTTTTTATAGAATCTCCTATTAATTATAACCTTTTTTTCAAAATCATATCCGGGAACAATTGCCAAAACGGTGCCAAGTTTACATGCTAGTTCCAGAAATCTAATGTCGTGTCTGCTGTATTTCAGATGCATGTTGTAGGTGTATCTTCACTCGCGTGCTGTTCCATACGAAGTAACAAACAAATTAACACTTATATTTATTTATAAGTATCCACTAATTAATCAACGTATATGACATACTAACTCACATTTACAGTCCATTAGTTAATTTAAAAAAAATATAATACACTAAGTAATATTAAATGTTAGATTATAGAAGTAAATAGAAATATTTTACAAGAAAATGCTTTCTGATGGGTGAGTTCCACCCTTATCTTAGGGGTGTGACACTAAAGGAAAATGAGACTCTCAGGATAAAGGGTCCCACGCAATATTTTATAAAACTTATTAGTTACTGAGGCATAGTAACCCGCAATTTTACCTATAAAAAACTAGTACCTTCAAAGATTTTCAGTCAATAAGTAGTAAAATATCACATTTGTCGAAAAGCGATACACCTATGAGTTCATATTTAACAGGTTGGAAATTAGAAAAACACAAACTATATATTTAGCTACCGTTTCGTGGAAAAATGAAGGAGTAGCTATGGTCTCTCCCATATCACCTATTTTAGCAGATATATTTATGCATAACTTTGAGAGTTATTACGACTTAGTCAGGTCAAGCAAACGAAGTCCCAGAGCGATCAATAAAAAGAACAAGTAAAAAACAAATACAATTTATTGTAAAAGTAAGCAAAGTACAATAGAAAAATTCAAAGATAAAAAAATCTTACAATGAAATATATCAAGGCATATCAGTCTAGGGTTGTTAAGGTAACGCTAGGGAAAAGAATTATTAATTTAAGAATTTTATAATGAAAAGAAAAATATCTGAATTACTTAGCTTCAAAATAATTTGGAGAGTTTCCAGGCGCTCCAGACTCGAAGGTTATTGATAGAGGCCCTTGCTGGTTGGAGGAAAAAACTTCATAGATACTTTAATAGGGTTTTTCAGAAATCTTCGCAAATAATTAGATAGACTTTCTCTAACGTAGAGGGCAAAATCATATATCAAAAATCGTGTACCAAAGAATAGCAGAATGATCCAAAAATCCAATCCAAAATAGTGAAAAATAGAAATGTAGCCATACCAAAATCGTCTATAATTAAATTTACAAAATTGGTCTCAAAATTAACCTCTAACGTGATTACGTGTCTATAATAAATCTGAGATTAAAAGTTACCCAGTATATATTTCTGGATGATACTCACTAATTAAATCCGAATAAATCGAAATTTCAATTAAAACAAACCAAAATATTAATAGCCCAGTTGCCAGGGATTTTAAGTCGGAATTACTTGTTACCTCGCTAACTGTTTCATGAAGGCTAGTTTCTCGCTAGTGGAAAGTGACTCAAAAAAATTTACCAAAATTTATCCCTGCGAAACCTTATAAAAAACCATCTGAAACGAAAAAATTCAGTTTTTATGCTAATATCTCGAAAAATAATAAAAAAAAGGACAGCACCACGTGAAAGAGCGGGAAATGTTACAAAAAAATCGGCAGCTACTAGAAGCGTCTGGAACCTCCCCACCCGGTGGATCTTTGAAGCCAAAAAGAGCATCAGATTGTGTGCCTAAACGGCATTAAACGTAATCCGATCTCAACCAAAACCTTTTCAGATCTTCTAGAACATTGATGAAACCCTCATGCAAACTTTTATCCAAATCTGTTCTCCAATTCAAAATAGTTGAAATTAAATGCGACAGTAAAGCTGTATAGTTGTTGTTGAATAGGAATACACGTGACGTGACCAGTTTCACGACGTAACGGCTACGCGCATGGATCGTGTCACGCGAAATGCGATCTATGCTTCACATTTGCTTTGTTTTTAATTTTTTTCACAGAAACCAAATCGAAAGGGTGGAAGTGTGATATATCGTTGAAATTGGAATTTTAATTGCTTTTCAATGATTCGATTGAAGATTGTAAGTAATTACAAAATAAACAACTTGTTGCGCCAAAACGGCACTAAACGTAATCCGATCTCAACCAAAACCTTTTCAGATCTTCTGGGGCACTAAAGAAACGCACATGCAAAGTTTCATTCAAATCCGTTCAGTAGTTTCGGCACTATCGTGTTAACACACATACACACACACACAGGCATTTTTCAAAAACCACTTTTTTGCGTTCCTAGGACCTCAAGACGTAAAGATTTGATGTCTCTCAATTTTCGTTTTTGAACCAATTTTAGTAACCTCACACAATTTTATTGTGGTGAGGTTAATAGTATATAAGTTTTTTTTAAAATAAATGTTTCCATACTATGAGAAATTTGTACCCATTAAAAACAAAAAGAAAAGATAGCATTTTAAAGAGGAAGAATTCAGCATTCCAATGGTATACTTACTTTTAATTTTTATAATTTTTGTTTCTTATAAATTGCACGTGAAAGGTAATCTTTATCATTTTTTTTTCACTCTATATTAAAACATAAATATTAAACAAAATACCATTTTTTAAAAAATCCCTGTAGATATAGCTTGTTTATACCTTAAACTCAAAATTAATTATCCAGGGTAAAAAAATACTTTTCAATCATTGGCACTTTTTCCATTTTTTAAGGTTATTAAATTGTCACTTGAAAACTTGTCTAAAACGATTGAAAAAGGCTTGTTGGTAAAAAAAATTGTAACATGAAAAGTAGGATATACTAAATAAGTAAATATCATTTTATTTTCAGAAATATTTCTATTTCATTTTTAATGTGAGTATGAAACTATTTCTTGGAAAAAAACATACTTTTTTCTATTTGTGCTCCGTATAAGTTGTAGCTAAAAGAAAAAATTATTTTAAAATATGAAAAGAAAGATAAAAGTCTTAACTTTCACTTCCAAATATTTATTTCATCGTTTGATGTCCAGATTTCAAGTATATGATACTTGAAGTGAAGCAAAATTGACGAAATCCAAGTCGTATAAGTTTATATTCAAGAGCCGGTAGAGCGCACTTATACCGACGCTTGATTTTTCTAAAACACGTGCGGTTTCTCTGCATCAGTGTAAGCTTCAAGAGTACTTTGGAGCAAGTTGTTGTTTATATGCTATATATAAACATAAATCGGAATTGTTTTTAAATAAATTAATTTTGATAGCGGTAGGTTTTTTAAATGTAAATCATCGAATAAATATAAATTAATATTTTACGTGTTATTTATTATTATTTTGCGTCTTACTTTTATATATTAATAGGTTAATAGTGTAATAAATGTTAAAAATGTCATTTCAGTACAAGTTTGAATAATAAAATTAGTGACATTAAAGAATCAGTGACAATTTATTTCTAATAAATGTTTTTTGTATAAAAATATGATAATTTATTTCCCTACTGTTATATCCATCCTTCTTATTTTTAATGCAATTACCTTTTTTTATTTAGAAAATTTATTTTTTAATGTATTTAATTATTTTTCGGGATATGAGCAAAAGTCTGGATTTTTCCGTCTCAGAAGGTAGTTTCTGGGAATAGTTGTGGATCAAATTACGAAAACTTTTCATTTCTTTCATAAATCTGTTTATTTTATTGATACCTGTCATATTTTACCAATTAACATATACAAATTTGTTGTTTTATGTAATTTTCGTAATTTTTTTTATTATTTTTTCTTCGGGGCTAAAGTAGCTTTAAAAAAGTATACTAATTTTTTGTAAAATTTCCCGCTCCTTCACGTGGTGCTATCCTTTTTTTTTTTCATTATTCTTCGAGATATTAGCAAAAACTGGATTTTCCGTTTCAGAAGGTTTTTTAGAATGGTTCGGGGGGAAAAATTTTAATAAACTTTTTTGGGTCACTTTCTACTAGCAAAAAACTAGCCTTTCGTGAAACAATTAGCAGGTAACAATTTATTTTAACTTTTCATCAAAATTGGTCTCTGACAACTGGGCTATAATTGAAAATATGTGAAATTTAGTTTTTAATCCGGTACCAAACCGAGTAGCAACCACGTGCCCTTTTAACTAAATTAACCACAAGAAAAGTTTTCAGCTTAATTTCTTGATCAAAAAGGAAGTTTGGAGGAACTTGAGTGATAATCATAGCCATTCTAACTCACAAAAACAATATGAAATGACTTAAACTGACAGTTCGACAATCTACTGTCATAAAATATCAATATGGGAAATTTTAAATCTAAATCGACTGTTATGGACTTTTTCGATAATTACTAGTATCCTTATAAGTACTATTAGTTTACATACAATCTTTATGCACTAATTATAATAATAGTTTACATTTAATAGTTTATAATATACCCCAGCTATTAAACAAATTGTTATATTTTCGATGAGGGCCATCTGTTGGCGGAAAGTTCAAATTTATGTGGTAATTTGGATAGGAAATTACAGTGAAGTGACATCTAACGGTGAAAGTGTAATTTATTACTATACTCTAAAGAGAAATTCTACCAGCACCATTGCATTGAGCATCCTCGAAAACGGGGAAGGGAGGTACTTTTATTGCATAGTAAAATACTTACAATTTTCGGCTCTTTTCCGACTCCCACATACCATCAACTAACATTGACCGCCTGTTCTGTCTAACACTAACGAATCCGCCAAAATATCGAATGTTCAATTGTTTCACACTCACGCCCCCTACGTGCGGATATTTGCAGAAGAAGAATTATTTTTCTTTTCTTGTTTTGTATATAAGTTATAAACATCAAAATTCAAAAGAGTAAATCCATAAAAACCTACTGAATTATTGTTTTGTTTATATTGTTATAGCCGAATGAGAGCGGATTTTGAATTTCCAGATTTTTTAGACCTCCGAAACCTGCAGCGCTTCAGGAAATCTGCTCTAAAAATTCCACTTATGTGACAATTAATTTTCTGCAGAAATATATGTCAATCAAACTCATTAATATATCTCGTTTTACTATTTGATTTCCAATGTTTATAACGTACGTATTCTATTCTCTTCATTTAACGAATGGCAATATTATCAAATGCTATTCTACAGATTTCCGTTTAAATTTGTTTACAAATTACTTAAATCTAATATCGCACATGTTGTAGAAAATGTCAAAAGAAAAAAATGGTATATTTGTTCCGTGATTAAAGACATATATATCAAACATTTTACCACAGACGTAATCCCAAGGACTGCAAAAGCAACAGATAATCCAGTCGAAGTGGGATTGTCTCCCTTTTGCTCCTGAGTTAAGCTCTGCACGAATAAAACATAATTAATGCATGATAAAAGCAATACTGAAGAGTGCACCAGGAACAGTAGTATTTCCCATCCAAAAAGTTTGTTGAAAGTACCCACAAGTTCATTTGTTATTCCGTATAAGTAAGAAACTGACTTTAAATTTTTGATTATTTTTATTCTTCTGTCCGAATATCCATTTATTAACAAATCGTTTAAATCTTGATACTTGCATTTAATCGCCAAGACCACGTTGTAGATTAAAATAATTTTAATATATATTGCATAAAGTAGTAGACCATTATGAGCTGCCATCATAACACTATTAGTAATTTTAAAGTCTGACGCTAGTATGCAGATAATTGCAGGATAAGAGCAAGCTGATACAAATACCAAATTAAACACAATAAATTGGAAGTAAAAATTATTTAAAAATCGTTTTTCCATTCTATTGCTTGTACTTAAATGCTTTTCTAGCAATGAAAATTCTTGAAACAAGCGCTTCCAACTGCCCATATGCCAGAATGCCGACCCCATCGACATTACTATGGATAAGAGGACCATTAGACATTCGTTTACAAACATTATAAATATTATGGTTGAGGAAAATATATCATTATTTCGTAACCATAACTGTTCACAATATATGTATGACGTTTTTAAAACCAAGAGCAGGACAGTACAGTAGAGTTTGTAAAATCTTAGATTAATTAAAGTCTGTTTATCAAAATCATATCCAGGAACAATCGCCAAAATGGTACCAAGTTTGCATGCTCCCTCCAGAAACCTAATGCTGTGTCTGCTATATTTCAAATACATATTGTAGTTGTATCTGCACTCGCATGCGGTTCCATATGAACTAACAAATAAATTAATATTTGTTTGTAAATATTATTAATTCATCAATGTATATGACGTCCTAAGACACATTCACGGTCCATTAGTTGATTAGGAATATGTCTGTACACTAAACCATATTAAATGTTAGATTAGATAAATAAAGATAAATTTTTTACCGGTTCCCTTAGTGCTCTTAGTTCTCTTATACACACCAAATTCCAATTTAGTTTTTTACTCCCTTTAATAATATGGCGGGGATGGCAATGAAGGGGTGGTAAATGGAGTGGTTAATACCAAAAAATTTTAGAGTGCCTTGGTTCCCGTATACAAACTAAATCCCAATTAAATTTTTTATTCCCTTTAATAATAGGGTGGGGGTGGCAACTGGGGTGGAAGAGGGGGTTTACTTTTACTTCCTTTCATAATAGTGTGAGGGTGGTATTGGGGGTGACAGTGGGGGTGGCTGATGCCAAAAAAATTTTGAGACCTTGACTTTTCTTACATGCCCTGAATTGCAATATTATGGACTCTTACTTGTTTGCTTTGCCCATTTACCCCTATTTACCCCATTTACCCCCCGAACCCCCCAACTGAATTAGATCAAAATATAATCTAATTCGAGATCTCGTTATAATACATAAGTGTACCAAATTTCAAATCAATATCATAAACGGTTCCAGAGTAAACGTGCGCACAAAAAAAGTTTTTTAAAAAAAAATTGACTAATTTTTACCGAAAAAAAAATCGTTGTTCCTAGTATCCTCTTAATTAACTTCTAATTAATGGAAGAAATACTGCGACATTAGTATGCCGCACTCCCACATTGATAACAGTATTTTCTGTCTAACATTAGCGCATCCGCCAAAATATCGTATGTTCAATTTTTCGCCATCGCGCCCCCTACATGCGGGTATTTGCAAAAGAAGATTATGTTTATTTTATATATATGTTATAAACAACGAAATTCAAAAAAGTAAATCCATAAAAACCTACTGGATTATTGTCTTGTTTATATTGTTATTAAATAACTTTTCTTAATTTTCTTAAACAGCCGAATGAGAGCGAATTTTGAATTTCCAGATTTATCATATCCGTTGGACTTACCAAACCTGCAGCAGTTCAGGAAATCTACTCTGAAAATTCCACTAAATACAGGCTGTCCATTTTATCAGGGCCCTCGAGAATATCTCACTTAATATCGGTTATACAAAAAAAATTATTTTTACGAAAATTGTGCCGATTTATATAATCTACAAAATGGATTAAAGACATTTGAAATTCATGGCCCACTTTAAGAGTTATGGCGGAAAATAACGAAAATGCGGAAAAGGTCTGGGCCAAATATCTCCGTTATTTGAAGGGATACGAGAAAAATTCTAAGGCGAAAATTGTTTGCAAAACAGAGTGTTTCAACGAGGTTTTATCTAATTTTTTGTATTTTGAGATTTACTCTTCAGGCTGTTAATAAAATTATTTTGAAACGGGTGGGAAATGGCGCCCTTAAATAGAGTATTTTCGTCCCTTTTCAACGATATATCACGTGCCATATTTATTCACCGGTACTACGTTAGTAATTATAAAAACATTTTTTTAAAACCAATAATTTTTTTTTAACAAGCATTATACTTGCGGTGAGAAGTATGATTAAATAACACGATAAAATAATTCAATAAGTTGTTCAAATTTTTGCTATAATAAAACATTAACACAATTAAGAAGAATAAAGTAAATTCAGCTAACAAAAACAAATTAATAATAAAAAGAATATAGCACACAGAACTTTAATATTTATCTAATCCTCAAAATAATTTTTAAGAAATCATATCAAGTGTTCAAAGTGGCCTCCGCGATTTCTTATGCACAATCGAGCACGGTGAGGCACTGCATTTAAAACGTTACTCAGTATTTCGGGGTAACTGTAATACATGCCTGTTGAACTCGATCTTTTAGGTCCTCTACACTTTGCGGTGTCATCGAAAACACCTTATCTTTAATATACCCCCATATAAAAAAATCCATTGGGATTATATCTGGAGAATGAGGGGGGCTATCGAATAAATCTATTGGTACCTATCTAATATTGAGGCAAAATTTCGTCTAAATAATCTAGGCAAATCTGGGAATTGTGGGGAGAAGCTCCATCTTGTTGAAAATATTGAAAGTTGCGTCGATTCTCTAAATGTAGGTCATCTAAGAATTTATTAAATTAATTTCTCAAAAAGTTTAGGTACCTTTGATCACTGAGGTGACCATCATAAAAATAAGGACCTATTAAATTGGTGCTTAAAGTACCTATCCACACATTTATTGAAAAACGATTTTGAAACCCAGTCGGTCTATGCCAGTGGGTATTTTCAGAAGTCCAATTGTAATGAATATTGCGATTAAAAAATCCATAATTAGAAAAAGTATTTTACTACATATTAATGGATCGGGCACGTTTCTTTTCCAACAGCCACCTACAAAAAGTCGTTCTCCTTGGTTTGTCCCCCGCTTGTAAATTGTGAACTTTTTTGGCTTTATAACACTGGTACCATTTTTCTTTAAAATTGTTCTAGCACTTGTTTTATTTATATGACATGCAATTTGAATTTCTCTTATTGATGTTTCCAAATTTTCTGTATTTTTATTTCTTACATAATTAATAACTCGGTTTACCTTATTTACATTATCAGTAACACTGTTCAACCTTGTCTCCTTCTTAAAAATAAACCATTATTTTTCAGTTTCGTAGCTAATTTTCTGAACAGAGTTTTATTCGGCCGTAGTGCTTGTGGACATCTGTTTCTATATTCTATTTGAGCTAATCCAGAGTAAAAATTGCATTGGAAATATGTAACGAACATATTATAATGATCAATGTGAGTGAGAATTATTTTTGAAAGTTCTAAATTCTTAAGCAAGTGTGATTGAGTGAGAGTTTAAGTATTAACTAAGATGATTTGTCAAAAAATTAAATTGTCAAGTTTGTTCATAGCCAACTATTTTAAAATATTTGAAATAATAGTGAGATCATGAAATACAAACAAATGGATATTATACTTAAATTAAATGGTAAAGACATTTTAACTTTCTGAGCAAGGAGTGACGCTTTTATGGAGGACCTCTATACATTGGCATAACTACGAATACTCTTTCCATAATTGCTCCATGTTACTTTCTTGATTATTATTTTGTTTTTGTTACCTGAATTTACTTTATTTTTCTTAATTGTGTTAATGTTTTATTATAGAAAAGATTTGAACGACTTATTGAATTATTTTATCGTTTTATTTAATCATACTTCTCCACGGCAAGTAAAATGCTTGTTAAAGAAAAATTTATTGGTTTTAAAAAAAATGTTTTTATAATTACTAACGTAGTACCAATGAATAAATATGGCATGTGATATATCGTTGAAAAAGGAGGAAAATACTCTATTTAATGGCGCCATTTCCCGCTCGTTTCAAAGTAATCTTTTTAGCAGACTGAAGAGTAAATCTCAAAATACAGCGGTTTTGAAAAAAAAAATAGATAAAACCTCGTTGAAACACTCTGTTTTTCAAAAAAATTTCGCCTTAGAATTTTTCTCGTATCTCTTCAAATAATGGAGATATTTGGTCTAGACGTTTTCCGCATTTTCGATATTTTCCGCCATAACTTTTAAAGTGTGCAATGGATTTCAAATGTCTTTAAACCATTTTGTAGATTATATAAATTGGCACAGTTTTCGTAAAAATATTTTTTTTTGTACGACCGATATTACGTGAGATATTCTCGAGTGCCCTGATGAAATGGACAGCCTGTATAGTTAAACTTCACGAACCACATTGATCATATATGCAATAAAGTTGGTAAAGCATTTTTTACCATTGCAGCTCTTAAAAATTCACTGAACATCAAAAATATTTTATATTCTTATTATGCTATGGTATACTCCATCTTAAGCTATAACATAGTAATTTGGGGTCAAACGACTGAAATCAGTAGAGCAAAAATGTATTATAAGGCTTATATTTGACTTACCATACAACCACACTTGTTGGGAAACTTTCAAGAATAAAAAAAATATTAACTTTAACATCTATTCACCTCCTAAAGCTTCTGAAATGTACACATATAAACAAACATAAATTTAATATGAATACAAATGTACATGCGCATAATATGAGGAAAAAAGAAACAATACGTCTAAACAAACATTATCATGGCTTTTATGAAAAATCACCAATTTATGCAGGTTGCAACTGCCTCATGTTTTAAAAAAGATGCACCTAATGTGAACCTATTTAAAAAAAAAACCTAAAAGAGTATGTAGAGGAAAACGCATTTTACGATATTACAGAATACATTACAGTCACCAGTTCTAGCCGCGGGGCAAGCGTGGGTGCATCTTTACTATATACATACTTCGATATGCGATGTAAAGCAACGTAAGGCGCGGTTAGTAGTTGGATGGGTGACCGTTCCAACGAAGACCGTATCAGTGTATGCACGGAAGCTGTACAACCTTAGGCGAGGGTTGTATAGGGAATATACCATCCTTCGGAGGGGATGTAAAGCGGTCGGTCCCTTGTCTATTAAATGTTAGGCAAGTAAAAGATCCATACCCTTCTTAGGGGAAGAGGTTCGGCAAAATTCCTGGTTGGAGGTAGCTCGCCTACAGGCGTCGGTGTTAGGCCTCAGTAGCGGAGATAGATCGACGTTAAATAAATATATAAAAAAAAAATCTAGCCGCTAGTACTATCAGTTTTATTGCACGTAATATAGGGATGCCATTTTATAAGATTGTTTATGTAGTTACTGTCATTGTATACTTTTGTGCGTCATAATTTTTTACTTTTTTTACTTTGTGTTATTGTAAAATCATATTTATATTTTAAATGTTTGTGAGCTATTATTTTCTAAAATTATTTATGTAGTTATTGTTTTTTAAAAAAAATAATTATACATTTGCTTTATCATACTTTTTACCATTTTTGAATGATTGTCAACCATTAGTTTAGAAATAGACTTGAATTGATACCATGTAGCTCAAAGATTAACAAACAATTTGAAATTTGAAATTAATAGATCTCGTTTTACTCTTTGATTTCAGTGTTTATAACTTACATAATAAATTTTATTTTATTCTATTCATTTACCAAATGGCAATATTGTCAAATGCTATTTCTTCTACAGGTTTTCTTTTAAATTTGTTTGCAAATTAACTTAACATCTAATATCTCACACGTGGTTAGAAGTTTAAAAGGAAAAACGGTATGTTGGTTCTGTGATTAAAGACATATATAAAGTCGAGGCAAGAATTCAAGCGATGCACGTCACGAGTGATCTCATTAAAGAAATTTTAATACTAACATAATTTTGAATAATTAATTACGTTAAAAAGAGTAATTCTTGACAGACAGTTATTATGCTTTTTTCAGAAATAGGTACAGTTTAATGGGGCTTCATGATTCTTAGCAGTATTGTCTTATTTATAGAATCGATCTGTGACGTGCATCGCTTGAATTCTTGCCTCGACTTATATCAAACACTTTACCACAGACGTAATTCCAAGGACTGCAAAAGCAATAGATATTCCAGTCGAAGTGGGATTCCCCCCATTTGCTCCTCAGTTAAACTCTGTACCAATAAAACATAATTAATGCATGATAAAAGCAATACTGAAGAGTGCACTAGAAACAGCAGTATTTCCCATCCGAAAAGTTTGTTGAAAGTGCCCACAAGTTCATTTATTATTCCGTACAAGTAAGAAACTGACTTTAAATTTTTGATTATTTTTATTCTTCTGTCCAAATATCCATCTATTAATAAATTGTTTACATCTTGATACTTGTATTTAATCGCCAAGGCCACGTTGTAGATTAAAATAATTTTAATATACATTGCGTAAAGTAACAGACCATTATGAGCTGCCATCATAACACTAATAGTAATTTTAAAATCAGACGCTATCATCCAGAGAATTGCCGGATAAAAACAAGCTGGTACAAACACCAAATTAAGTAGAATCAATTGGAAGTAAAAGTTATTTAAAAAGCATTTTTCCATTCTGTTAATTGTGCATAAATGCTTTTCTAGCAACAAAAATTCTTGAAACAAGCGCTCCCAAATATCCATATGCCAAAATGCCGACCCCATCGTCATTACTATGGATAAGAGAACCATTAGACATTCATTTGCAAACATTATAAATTCTACGGTTGAAGAAAATATATCAATATTTTTTAACCACAGTTGCACGCAGTATATGAATGACGTTTTCAAAATCAAAAACAAGATGGTACAGTAGAGTTTGTAGAATATCCGATTAACTAAAACCTGTTTATCAAAGTCATATCCAGGAACTATCGCCAAAAGGGTACCAAGTTTGCATGCTCCCTCCAGAAATCTAATGCTGTGTCTGCTATATTTCAAATTCATATTGTAGTTGTACCTATACTCGCATGAGGCTCCATACGAACTAACAAATAAATTAATATTTGTTTGTAAATATTATTAATTCATCAATGTATATGGCGTCCTAAGATACATTCACTGTCCATTAGTTGATTAGCAATATGTGTGTGTACACTAAACTATATTAAATGTTAAATTAGATAAATAAAAATAAATATTTCCACACCAAATTTTGGATGGAATCCTTTTTTATGGGTGGGCACACATGTATTTTTTTGTTTTCTTTTGCCAATTTACGTCGTGTTAGACTTTACTAAATCTTTTTGTGTTTGATTCTTGTAGAAAAATGTCAAATATTTTCTAACAATAATAACAATTTCCAGGAACACACTGTGTGTATATAACATGAGATCTTTTTTTATACATACATTTATTTAACGTCGGCTAACACCGACGCCTGTAGACGAGCTACCCTTAACCAGGAATTTTGCCGAACCTGTTCCCTTAAGAAAAGTAAGGATCTTTTACTTGCCTAACATTTAATAGACAAGGGACCGACGGCTTTACATCCCCTCCGAAGGATAGTATATCCCCTATATAACCCTCGCCGAAGCATTAGCGTTTTGATGGTAATATGCAATTATTACACTTAACGCGCCAGACTTGTAACTTGTAATTCAGTGCTCGGCGGGGCACATAGCCCGGAGAGTAGCTGTTGGTTGCAGTCTGGTTACGTTCCTTATAGTAAAATAAGGATGTTATAGAGGAGTTTGCGACTAAAAATATTATGTTTAATATTCCGCCCTCTAAAAGCACATTTGAACTATGCTAAGCCCAGTCAGGCTATTTATTTTTCAATTGCAACAGACACTGGACCGCTAGATGGCGCCTGCTGACTATTTTACATGTCGCTATTGTAAAAGTACCGGGATGTACCAAGTGGTCAAAGGATCCTCGTGCCGGTCGTCACATGCCTACCTTGCACTGACGAGAGCCAACAACTCGAAACTGCAATCTGCAAGTGGTGTGTGACGGCTGACAAGAGAGCTCCTTTATGTAGGATCAGTCTTTCGGCTGGTGTTTGTTGCAATCGAAGCATTAGCGTTTTGATGGTAATATGCAATTATTACACTTAACGAGCCAGACTTGTAACTTGTAATTCAGCGCTAGGCGGGGCACATAGCCCGGAGAGTAGCTGTTGGTTGCAGTCTAGTTACGTTCCTTATAGAAAAATAAGGATTTTATAGAGGAGTTTGCGACTAAAAATATTATGTTTATAATTTTTTTTATTTGCATGTTTACTATTATACACTCTCTTTATGCGAAGCGTATAATATGTGAATACAGCCATCCTTTCTCAATTTGTATTTTTTACTTGTTTTACTTTCGATGTAATAAAGGACATGTTATTATTATTATTATTAAAATTCCTAAGTTTAAGGTTAGGTGACAAATTGAACTGGAATAGGCACAATGAACATGTTCAGCATTCTACGCTATCATGCAATTGAAATCTTGTTTGAATACTGAAGTTTTTAACATCTTCTACGCTTTGGCCCACAGTCATATAACTAATTATATTATTTCTTGGAGTGTAGGCAATAACTTGTCTAGGGTATTCATAGCTCAAAAAAGATCAATTAGATTAATCTGTTCGCTACGACCATTAGAGGTTTGTCGAAGAGTGTTCAAAGATAAAAGAAATATTAACACTTTCTGTAGATATACTTACAAATTTTGTATGTTATAAGTTGTGTGTTTATATTTGTCTTTTTATACATTTCCTGTAGTTTATTTATTATTGCTCTAGACTATACTTAGTCCAGGAACGGCTAATATAAATGAAAAAAATCCATAAAATGAAAGTTGTAGAGCATGTAATTTCAAGTTCATAGATCACCTGGTTTTCCAATTTCGATCAATATTCCCTCTCTAAAAAAACTTGGAGTGCTTTAAAAAATTTGAATATTCGGTCTAACGAGTCCATAAATATTCCAGCTGCTTTGTCTGATCCGGACGAATTAAATAATCACTTTGGAGAAATATTGCAAACTATCTCTAATAATTGTGACAATAAAATAAATTTCTATAATAACAATATATTTAACATCAATAATAATTTTAATTTCACCTTTGTAACTGTTGAAGATGTTCGTAGTGCTTTAAGTAACCTTAAGTCCAATGCTATTGGAGTAGATGGAATCTCAGCGGCAATGTTGAAGTTGTGTAGTCCGTTTATAAATAAGTATATTTTGCACATCGTAAATTGCTGTTTGGAACAAAATTATTTTCCTAAACAATGGAAAGATGCAATTGCTAAGCCTTTACCAAAAAATTCAAATCCCGAAACATTTGCCGACCTAAGATTAAATAGTATACTGCCAGCAATATCAAAGATTCTAGAAAAAATAATTTATAGTCGAATTTATAGTTATGTTGTAAGTAAAGCATATACGATTGGAATTGAAACTGGTCAGTTTTAAAGCACAGGACCGTGCGTACTGAACTTGATATTTTGTCCTATATATTTGGCAATGATACTGAGATTCGAACGGTAGTTGAAACTGTGCAGGCGAGTCCGAGACTGGCAATGTAATCAGCCTGAATGAACCATCTACGACTGCACTGGTTTAAAGGTAATAAAACGGACAGGCCTACTAGCACAAAAAAACTCGTAAATCGTTTATTTACCTTGGAACGTGGAAGTCTAATATCGTGCTGTCTATGTGCCAGTGCGGCGCATAAATACATATTATAATATCAAGCGTAGGAGTTTAGTTAGTTACTGTTCATATTTATAAATATTTACTACTGTATAAAAGGTAAAATATTTTAATTATTTACTAATTTACCATGGCTTTCTGGAGACCATTTGAAACAGAGGATAATATAATAACGCCCGAAAATCTTATCATTTTGTTATGACAAGCATTTCTATTTACCTCCGCCCATGTATAATAAAGAGATGCCGACTGTTTTTTCCGGCTTTTAGTTTTTATACGATTTCAATTCCAATCGTATATACTTTAATAAAATTATTCCAAAAACTCAATGTGGGTTCAGGAAAGGGTTCAACACTGCGACAGCTCTTGCAAGCGTAACTAGTGACATTATGGAAGCATGGGACAGTGGTGAGGACAGTGTATTAGTTTTATTGGACTTTCCTAAGGCTTTCGATACAATAAGTCATCAGTTGCTTTGTGCAAAACTTAAATATTATGGTTTTAATCCGTCAAGCACAATTATTAATTTCATACCTAACTGAAAGGTTTCAGAAAATTCAGTGCAATAACAAAACATCATCTAGCATTAACATTTTATCTGGCGTGCCGTAAGGTGCTATATTGGGCCCGTTTTTATTTTTAATTTACACGTCAGATATTTTAATATCAGTGAAGCATTGTAAACTTCAAGCATATGCTGATGACATACAATGTTATTTGCACTTCTCTTTTAAAGATCATCTCCATGCGGTTAATATTATTAATGGTGACTTGCATATTATAAACAAATTATCTGGAGAACATAATTTGAAACTTAACTCACGGAAGTCATTTGTGATGTTGTTTAGTAATAGAAATCATATTAATGCTTTGAAAGATAACATGACCATTAATATTTCTGGTGTTGGATTACCAATAGTTAATTCCGCGAAAAATCTGGGCGTGATTTTAGAAACTGATTTTAGATTTAGACAGCATGTGAAATCATTACCACAAAGGGCGTTTTTATCACTGAAACTTATCTACTCCAGTAGGCATATCTTGAATTTCCAATTAAAAAAGACTCTGTGTGAATCACTTGTACTGGCACATTTCAACTGTTGTGATTTTATTTTTGGGCCATGTCTTGACCAAAATAACAAAAGTCGAATTCAAAAAATGCAAAATTCCTGTTGTCGACTAATATTTGGATCACGTAAATATGATCATATATCACATACAGTTAAAACTCTGAATTGGTTAAATATGGAAAATCGTCGAACCCTACACTTAGGTAGTTTCGCGATGAAAATAATAAATGGACAGGATGGTTGCACTCCTTTTAAACAGAAATTTGTACCTAAGTCTAATATTCACAAATTAAATATGCGCAATAGCCAGAAATTAACAATGCCACATCATAAATCCGCCATGTTTAAAAGATCTCTTGTTTATAATGTTATCAAGTTCTACAATTCATTAGAGCCTGATTATGTGAAATTGAATGATAATAAATTTAAAGTAAAGTATAAGCACTTTTTACTGAATAATCAGCAATAGTACCTCCATTACTATTATTGTATATGTTTTATTTATGTATACCCGTAAAAAATTATGTTTAGCAAATCCTAACTTAGTTTAGTATACTTACTCGTCTTATATTAATTCGTAAATATAAATATGTATATTTCATCTACCAGCATGTGGTTGAGTAGAGTAGCAACGTAGCTAGACTTCGCCACATTTTGGTAGAAATAAGTACCATTGCCTACTTAGCAATTCTTGTTACATAATTCTTAGTACAATAAAGACGATTTATTATTATTATTATTAAGCAAAATACACTCAAAATCCAAAATGTCCTACATATAAATATATTTATTATTTTCTTTTATTCCATTATATTTAATTGTTCCACATTAATTTGAGAAAACGGGTTGTCGAAAAAAAACATAATGTATAGAAAGGCCCAAAGTTTATTAACCAAAAATAAAAATTTACCCAATAGTAGCAATACAACAAAGTTTAAAAAAACTGGATTTGTCTTTCAAAAAATTATTGAAATGTTTAACGACACTTTTCTCGAAAACGATTGGAGTTATCAAGTCCTACCAAGTGTACCTTTTATACGTGGAAATGACGCCTTCATCAGATTTTCTGGTCAGAAGTACCACAACGTTTCGTCAAAAAACATATGAAAAAAATTCATCATCAGATACAGGTCCTGCGGCGCCTTTTATGATCTAACGTGATGTAATACATACGTTATTGTTTCTTAAAATAAAACAAGTTTCTCTAGCAAATTTGGCGAAGATCAGTCAAGAGGCTGTTGAGTTATTACAAAAAAACAAAAAAATAATTTGAACTTTAACACCCTGTATCTTTTTCCACAGCAACATATTACTATAGCATATTTGGTTATATACTCATATTTTGGCCGAAAGAATCTACCACTGAACTATGGCCTATTGTTAATGGTCCATCCCGTATATACTAACCAATCGATTTTTTCCAAAAACAATAGGGTACAATTCCTCTGGCTACAATTATATCTGTATCGAATTTAAACAGCAGTAATAGTAATAAGAAAAACACAATTTATAACTAACATATTTATTAATGACCAACACATATCACATTTTTTATGTTATATCTAACTTATCTTTCTACAGTACAACCAGTATGAAGTTTTAGAAACAGGTTCAATTTTACTTTTGGTTGAATTGTATCAAGACAATGAAGTACGTTGCTGTGGTGCCAAGCATGGCAAGCAGAGTTTTGCGGCTAACTTCAAAAAATCCAGCGGCAATGAAGGCGGGTTTATTATTTATAGCTTGATTCGATAAATTTAGCAATTCTTGTTTTTCTTCGGAATGTGCTGGGTACGGTTGCTGATATTTATAGCAAATGGAAATTATTTTCTGAGCCTCATTGATGACACAATCACAGCTGAACATTATCTGCACCGGGCCAACCTACAGGATTACAAATTATGAATGTCAAGGCAGACCATACAGAGTGACCCGTAATAACGTGCAAAAAATTTAACTGTAGATTCGGGTTCTTCGTATATAGTTTTTCAAAATAACCTTTTCTTGTCCAGATAAACCCCCTTAAAGGGGTGTGCCAAAAATCCAAAAAATTTTAACCATACATGCACTTTTAAATAAGAAGTCGGTTTCGTCGGTCCAACACAGAAAAAGATACAAATTGTTAAAGTTACAAATTAATGAAAATTTGTCGATGTCTTGGTCACTGACGAAGCTATTTTTATGCATAATGGTATAACCAATCTATACAGGGTGTCCCACGACGAACTGCGGCGATCGATATCTCGAAAAGTAGACATCGGAAAATTTTGAAAATTTGGTAGTAAACTAACGTCGATGGGGGCAACGCGGCTAAAATATTTTCAAGTTGGTGGCACTTCCGGTTTTACCGGAAGTTGATACCAACTTGCTTATTTTAAATGGGACACCCTATATATTATTACATTTTTGGATTGTACGCAAAATTCTAGGCCGATTTTGTGTATCATGTCCTATACCTAGCTCTCTCCGTTTTTAAGATATTTCAATTATTATGTCAAAAATGACGTTTGCGGGCCCTAAAAGAATTATCAATTTTTCCTATAAGGCAGCCTTTATTATCTAATTTGGATTCGATTCTTTATTGAATAAGACCTACTTTAATAGAGTTTTTATAATATTTTGATAAGTATTAATACAGAGTGTTCAAAAAATAAGAATAAAGATGAAATTGAGAAAACTATCAAAAATCAATTTTTTCAAATGGAAACCCCAATTTTTATAATCTTATCTTATTAGCCATTAAAAATAAGGGTAAGTTTGTATATGGATGTCTATTCCGAAAATTTTTAGTTTTCGAGATATTCCCAATTCAATATTTCTATATGGGTATTTTGTTATGGATATTAAGTTAAATTACTTGTAGTTGGTTATGATGGCGTTGAGTGCTAAATAAATGTATGTAGCTGTCACTTACCAATTGACAAGTGTTAATTATCATGCCGGGGCGCTTAAATTATACGCACGAGGATTACTTAAATTTGTCTATAATCTATGGAGAATGTAACAAAGTTTTATCAAGAACGTGTGAAATATTTGCTAATATATATCCAGATAAACAAAAACCGTCTCCGAACAGTATTAAACGAATAATGGAGAATTTCAAAAATTTTGACACCGTTAAGGCAACAGTTCATAAAATAAAACCAATTGTCGATGATGAAAATATCGAAATTGCTATTTTGGGATATTTTGCGGCATATCCTATGACGTCTTTAAGACAAGTGGCCTTACAAACAGGAATCTCCAAGAACTCTATTTATAGAATTCTTTTGAAACACAAATTCCATCCCTACTCCATTTCTATGGTTCAACACCTAAAGGACACCGATTTGGCCAGAAGAGTTCACTTTGCGAATTTATTTTAACAATGTTACAAGGCGACTTTCGATTTTTGGACAACAACATTTGGACTGACGAGGCAAAATTTACGAAAAATGGACTTTTCAACAGACATAATTCCCACTTTTGGTGTGATTCAAATCCCCATGCCGTGATATTGCGAAATTATCAAGAAACCTGGCAATTTAATATGTACTGTGCTGTGAGAAGTGATGGAGTCGTAAAACTTAATTTTTATGAAGAAAATTTAAATGGTAATGAATTAATACTTAAATAGTTTTTCAAATTACGTATCAACTTTTTTTTAGGTGAAAGATATTTGAATATATTACAAGATTTAGATAATGAATATTAGAACAATTTACCGCTAGCTGAACATAGGCAAATATTTTACCAACACGATGGCGCGCCACCACACAGCAGCTTCATAGTTAACAACTTCTTGGAAGAAACTTTTTACGATAAGTGGATTGCTAACTATGGACCTTTTCTGTGGCCTCCCCGTTCTCTTGATCTGTCTGTCTTAGACTATTTTATATGGGGAACAATAAAAGATATGGTTTATTTTAATCCAGTCACAACAATGGAAGATTGTCAGGCAAGAGTAAGGAATGCTTTTGAAAGATTATCTCCAGGTTCTATTAGAGCGGCCACCCATGACGAACTAATCAAGAGGTGCGAAAAATGTTTGGACGTTCAGGGTGGACACTTTGAACACTTATTAAAATAAAATATTTTCCTGAGTATAAGTAGTTATACTGTTAGTATTTTATGTAAGAACCTTTTGTATCTAAGTTGCATTTGTTTAATTATTTTATGAACTGTTGAAGTGCCTAATTTTTTGAGATTCTCCATTATTCATTAAATACTGTTCGGAGACGGTTTTTGGTTCTCTGGATATCTACTAGCAAATATTTCACATGTTTTTGATAAAACTTTGTAACATTCTCCATAGATTATAAACAAATTTAAGTAATCCTCGTGCGTACAATTTAAGCGCCCCGGCATGATAATTAATACTTGCCAATTGGTAAGTGACAGCTAAATACATTTGTTTAGCACTCAACGCCGCCATAGCCAACTAAGAGTAATTTAACTTAATATCCATAACAAAATACCCATATAGAAATATTGAATTGGGAATATCTCGAAAACTAAAAATGTTCGGAATAGACATCCACATACAAACTTACCCTTATTTTTAATGGTGAATAAGATAAGATTATAAAAATTGGGGGTTTCCATTTGAAAAAATTGATTTTTGACAGTTTTCTCAAGTTCATCTTTATTCTTATTTTTTGAACACTCTGTATTAATACTTATCAAAATATTATAAAAACTCTATTAAAGTAGGTCTTTTTCGACAAAGAATCGAACCTAAATTAGATAATAAAGGCTTCCTTATAGGAAAAATTGATAATTCTAGGTATAGGACATGATACACAAAATCGGCCTAGAATTTTGCGTACAATCTAAAAATGTAATAATATATAGGGTGTCCCATTTAAAATAAGCAAGTTGGTATCGACTTCCGGTATAACCTGGTTTTTACATGATGATCCGCCTCCAAATTATAGTTTAGTAGTCCGAGTTTACTTGACCCAATTAAACGGAATACGTTGGATCGGACGGAGTGGACCTGTAGCTTGGCCTCCGCGGTCCCCGGATCTAAATCCTCTTGACTTCCTTTTGTGGGGATATTTAAAAAATGAAGTCTACCAAACCGAAGTTGACAATATCGATTTATTACGTGAACGTATCTCAACTGCTGTCCATAATCTGCATCTTCGGGATTAGCAGGTAGGGAGAACACTTCAGCTAGTGTGACAAAATTGGATTAGACGGGTTCAGGTGTGCTTGAATGTCAATGGACAGAACTTTCAACAGTTTTTATAGAAATAATACGTTATTTTAACATTTCCATTAATTTGAAATTTTAACAATTTGTATCTTTTTGTGTTGGATTTGCATTAAATTTGTTTTTAAGAAATCCACTTCTTATTTAATGGTGCATCTATGGTTAAAATTTTTCGGGTAAGTTACGTTACACCCTGTATAGACATTATTATGTTATAATCCTTTATACAAACGAACATGCAATATACATATAACAACCTATCATTCCTCCACTTTCAGTCTAAGTCTGCAAAAAAGTGTAACGTGCCTGTATAATAAACGATTTTTAAAATATTGTAGGGCATATATTGCCTTGAAAAGTAAGTTACGCGCGCCTGTCGATAGCACGCGTTCGAGGTCTGTATACAAAGGAATGCCGCGCTCTTGCTTTCTTACATTGTTTTAAACTGACATTGGATGAAGTATATTAAGGGAGACTGAAAACTCCTATATTAAAAAATAAAAACTCTAAGACTTTACCACAATCGTGATCCCAAGAAAGGCGAATGTTGCAATAATACTCGTCGGTAAATGAGCTTCCATGGTCTCTCCTCCGTTACTGTAATATGTCAAAAGGAAACTAAAACTCGACAAAATCAGTATAGAAGTGTGCAGCAGCGTCAACAGTATATCATAACCAAATAGCGTGTTAAACACATACACAAGCTTGTTCATCAGTTCGTGCAAGTAGGAAACGGTTCTAATAGTTGCTATTAGTTCAACTTTTCTGCTACAACAACCTCTTGTCAATAAATTGTTCAAGTCCTTATATTTGCACTTAATTGCCAAGGCTATATTATATATGACTGTAGTTTTTACGTACGTTACATAAAGAAGTCCAAAATTGATAATCGCTACCATAACATGCGTTGTAACCTTAAAATTGGAGTCTAATAGCCATAAATATACGGAGTAAATCAAGTTTGATAGAAGAAATACATTCATTAAAACGAACTGAAAGGTGAAGTTATTTAAAAGTGATTTCATCATATTATTCCTGGTATTAAAATGTTTCTCGAGAAGTAGAAATCCTTGGATCAAATGCTTCCAATTGTCCATGTTCCAGAATGCTGCACCCAGCGCTAACACCATACATAAAGTCGCCACTACGCACTGATGTAAAAACATTAGAAATGTTACGGGCGAATTAAACATGACGCCATGTTTCAACCATTCATGATATGTGCAATATATTATCCCTGCTGTTATAGTAACAACAATGGTTGTAACGTATAGCTTGTATAGTTTCCGTCTAGTTATTCGGTTTGTATCGAAATTATATGGTGGTAAAATCCCCACAGCTGTAGCAAACTTGCATACAGCCTCCAAAAATCTGATGTTGTGTCTGCTATATCTAAAACTCATATTAGTTGTAGTTGTTTGTTCACGTAGACCCGAACCACAAATAATGCAAAGAGCAGCGCAGTAACTTACACTTTCAAATGAATATTAAACCAATAGGTAACGCGAAATATCTAGTAATTTATTCGATTAGCTTATTAACAAAATGCCGCTGACAAATTATGTCAAGAGTTATTAGATTGGTCAGGAACAACCAATCTCATAATTAAGAGGTATTTTCACCACTTATTAATCACTCTAGATATATCTGTATTTATAGTAATCACAAATTAAACCAAGTGTTTCATACAGGGTGTCAAAGTAAAATATCGCCCTTATCAGAACACTTGTATTCAATGTGATAAAAGCTATATTGGACAAACAGGAAGGTATCTAAGACAGAGAATAATGAGATATAAGAATGACAGTAGGAATGCATTAAAGAAAAATAATCCCATCCAACTTGTAGAACACGTATTAACCGGACATACTTTTAACTTTGATGAAACTAGAATAATTGGGAAACAAAATAATCTAAAGGGAAGATTAACGCATGAAATAATTTGCATTAAGAAAAACGAAAAATGTGTTAACAAAAGATCTGATATCGAAAACTTATATGCAGCCTATTTCAATACTATTAATAAAATTAAAAGATAAGGCCAATAACATAATAACACTAGGTATATTAATATTCCATTGAAATTTCTCATAGACATACAAAAATCTGAGCATCTGATAACGTATCGTCGAGTACACAGTATTCAAGTTAAACTTGTATGTATAGGACTACTGCTATACTTTTTGTTTCTTTACAATATTGAATGTTTTTAAGGACTGTTATCTAGTGATGTCACAGAAGTTATGTATTTTTTCCACGACCAGGAGTAGAAATCGATTTCTATGGCATCAAAATTGTGACAGAAGTAAAGCATTTACGCCCTAGGGACGAAATAAGACAATAATTTCCCTAGGGGAGTTTTTATTTCATACCCAATAGTTAAACAAAATGTAATTCTTATTTATTAACATTGATAGTAAGTGTTACATTCTCACAACTATTGAAATTAATATTCGAAGGAACTTCACTAAATGAAACATTTTCTTTACTCAGATTTATAGTTTTTTGAACCGTAGTTGCAACTTGTAGTACTTGATTTGGTATATTTGTTTTGTTTTGCACCGAATTGTCAATGTACCCCTCAGCAACTGTCGTCGACTTCCAATCTCCGTGACGTTTTATAGTAGTGATGTCTGCTCCTGCATCCGCTAATAGAGTTGCTAAAGATCTACGTAGAAAATGGCCAGTATATTTATGTTAGTTTATTTGTATGTACCTATTTACTTAAAAAAGAAAATTAGTTGAAATTTAGACTTGTTATGCAACCAATTTTATTATTTTAACGTAAACTTTAAATTTTGATTTGAATAATTGCATAGAATTCTTTATATTTCTAGTGTCTTGAGGATGTTTATAATAATAAGCGAAACGTCGACAAATTAGTAATTGTGTTTTTTGATGTTGATCCCAACACCGACCAAACTCGTCAAACAATTAAAAATTTGGATCACTAAATTTAATTGGTATTATTTAATACAAAAATTGGCAGTATTTTAAAATTTCAAAGTAATTTTGAACCTAATTTAATGAAATAAATAGTACCTAGTATTTATAGGAATTGTTCAAATTGGCCTTCCAGTACGTCTATGCATTTCTGTAGACGATTTTATTTATTTAATTAGTACAAAGCCCAACAGACATAATCCTTTGACAGGGCCGAAATCATATTACATACATGACACAAAAAAAAAGAATGATTTTCGAATGATCTACCGACATTTTTTAAAATATCTACAGCACTTTCCTGAAAAACTTCCCTTATTCTTCCTTTCATATTTTTTTTGCAGTTATAGAACACTTTAGTTATATATAATGTAATATTTAGTTATATTTTGGTCAAATCAGGGCTTCTGGCAGGCCAACTATGGGGTCGTCCTCTTCCTATCCAACCATTTGGAAAAGCGTCGTTGAAATGTTCGTGAATAGCTGCAGCTTAGTGCACAGGTGCTCTATCATGAAGTACCACATTCTCTCCCTAATATCCCTGGGGACATCCTCCAATTGTTCTTCCAAACTGACTTGAAAAAGTTCCAAATAAATTTGACTATTACACGTCCATGAAGAAAATGTGGTTCTATCACATAATCCCCAATAATTCCTCCCAAAACTTTCAACGACCATCTTGTTTGGCTATTTGTTCGTGATATGTAAGGTTTGGTTGTGTCGTAATAATGAAAATAATGACGGATTAACATGTAAATTTGAATGAAACATTGCTTCATCGGCAAACAAAACAAAGTCAAAAAATTTCTTTGTTGTCCTATTTTTTGTTTTGCCTATTGACAAGATTTTATTCGGCTTTCGTAATCACTATGAATAGTCCCTGTGTTAGTTGAACGTGGTAGTGATGAAATTTGGCGGGTGTGTTTATTTTAAATAAGACACACTGTATGAAGACTCCTTAATTTATTTAGGATAAGAATTTTTTCCCCATTTCGTTCCTGGAAACCCCAGGTACACGTTACAATATGATCAAATAATATTATTTATTACACTGTTTTCATTGTTTTTTCTAATAAACTAATTGGAGGTAAATATTCCTTTGGTTATTTATTTACATCATTATACATATGAATTGAATCTATTACCAAATTATTTCATGATTTTTGTCAGTTTCTAGAAATATACGATCGCGGAACCAATGGAAACATGAGTTTAAATATAGCAGACATAGCATCAGATTCTTGGAAGTAGCGTGCAAATTAGGTACAATTTTGGCGATAGTTCCAAAGTATGACTTTGATAAAAATGTAATACGTGGAAGGAAGTGACTTATAGAAGTGTTACTGTGTGACAATTAGTTTTGCAATAGTCATTACTTTACTCGATTGTATGTATCATATTTTAATGGGAGCTACCCAGGGGAATTCATACAGCACTACCGTGCTGTTTTTAATGTTTTTACATTTATCATTGATGCTTATTTTAACGGTAATAGTATCGCTGGGATCAGCGTTTTGGACCGTGGACAAGGAGTTGTTCAAGGAATTTTTACTGCTAGAGAAATACCTCAACACAAAAAATGTCATCGAAAAAAGTTTCCTAAAAATTTTTATTTCACATTTTTCCTCTCTCACTTGATAATGATATTAACCATGTGCACAGTATATGCATAACATGTAAAGGCAATAATAATATACAACATGGCATTGGCAATCAAGTACAAATATTAAGACTTAAACAATTTCTTCATGGAAGGATGGTCGAACAATAGAAGAGAAATAATCAAAACCGTTAGAACAGTTTCCTTCTTGCACAGATTGACAAATCAACTTGTTAATACTTTTAACAGATTCTGACAAGATGATTGAGACAAGTTTCAGTTCTATTCTAATGTTCAATACCAAACAAATAATGACCGATAGTCACTTGTCAACTAGTGTTATTATAGCATTCACGACCCTTGGTGCTTCATCTGTGGTAAGATTTATAATTCTATTTAAAATAGCAATATAAACCATTATGTTTTTAATTTTTTAAAACAATTTTCCAGAAGCAAATAATCCTTCCATAGTGCAAAATTTGCGCTCCAATCAGCCTAGTATTATTATCATGATACTAAGAAGATCTAAGCATGAAACGCAACGCGAAATCAGAAGAATAAAGAACGAGTGGTGGGCAAGCAAGGCCAGAGAAATTCAAAGGTACGCCGATTCACACGACTACAGGAATTTTTTTCAAGGAGTAAAAGCAGTGTACGGCCCCAGTCGGAAAAATATGTGCCCTATTAAAGATTTAAATGGAAATCTCCTCAGAGAAGACCAGGAAATAAGATCCCGATGGAAAGAACACTACTCTAACATTCTTAACCAGCAAAGTCAAGCCGATCACGATATTATAAATCTCAACCCTCAATATGACACCTTCGAAGACTTAGATAAACCATTAACAACGGAAGAGATCTTAACCGCCATTGGGCAGCTAAAAAATAACAAATCTCCCGGCGCCGACTCACTCCCAGCTGAGATCTTTAAAGCTGTGTCGTCAGAGCTCATACCCTACCTCAAAAAACTGTTTGATGTCGTGTGGGAAAGTGGTCAAGCTCCGCAGGAGTTTCGTGATACACTTTTAATCAACCTCTTCAAAAACAAAGGGAGCGCTGCGGACTGTGGAAATTACAGGGGTATAGCTCTCCTGGCTGTTGGAAGGAAGATACTCACTAAAGCGATGGCAAATAGGCTAACACCTGTTATGGAAAAGTTACTTCCTGAAACTCAGAGTGGCTTTAGACCAAACCGAGGCACATCGGATTTAATCTTCACACTTAAACAGCTTCAAGAAAAAGCACTCGAACATCAAGGAGAAATACACATGGTCTTCATTGATTTAACCAAGGCGTTTGACTCAGTGGACAGGGAAGTGCTCTGGAAAATTATGTTCTGCTTAGGTATCCCTAGAAAATTTGTGGAAGTATGTCGCAGTCTACATACAAACAACAACGCCCAGGTTATGTATAATAATGAGGCAACCGAACCTTTCCAAACCCTCACTGGAGTTAGGCAGGGATGTGTCCTGGCACCCCTACTCTTTAATTTGTTTACCACTGCTCTAACAATTATTGTTGACAACAAACTGACAGTCAGAGGAATAGGTCTCAGATACCGTTTTGATGGCGGTCTCTTTAACATAGGGCGCTTTAGAGCTTTCACGAAGACACGCACACGATTCATTTGTGATCTCCAGTATGCGGATGACTGTACACTGTTAGCCTCTATGCCGGAAGAGCTTCAAGAACTTTTAGATGTGTATGCCCAGAGCTATGATTCCTTGGGACTTAAAATCAACATTGGAAAAACTAAGATTATGTCAACTCCTCATCAAGTGAACCAAATAGACATTACACTTAACGGAAATTCTCTTGAACTGGTGGATCAGTTCAATTACTTAGGCAACGTTGTTAATGACAAAGCAAACATGGACAGCGAGATTCGCAATAGAATTAACGCTGCATCTAGAGCACTCTGGGGACTTAGAGAGAGAGAGAGTATTTGACAACCACGACCTTGCTTTGTCAACGAAAATGGCTGTCTACAGAGCAGTTGTCATTCCAACACTGCTATATGGATGTGAAAGCTGGGTCACTTACCGTCGTCATGTGAAAGAATTAGAACGTTTTCAGCAAAGACACCTCAGAAGTATGATGAAAATCCGTTGGTTCCATCACATATCAAACGTGGAAGTACTCAGGAGAGCAAACAGCCTTCCAATTGAGGTGCTTATTTCATGAGCACGCCTAAGATGGGCACGTTCATCGTATGCATGATAACCGCCTTCCTAAATGTACACTTTATGGTAAATTGCTAAGCGGTAGAAGAAGGCTAGGGGTCAACGAAAGAGGTTCAAAGACGCTCTCCATGAAAATCTAAAATCCTGCGGTATTCCAGACGAGCAATGGAAACAACTTGCAGCGGACAGAACCGAATGGCGAGGGGTTGTGGCCAGCTATCAAGGAAATGTTGCTGCAAGAAGGCCGAATCCAAGACCTAACCAGGTCTATGTTTGTCCTGACTGCGGTCGACATGTGCTCTCCCGAATTGGCCTCTATAGCCATAGTCGTGTGCACCGTAGATGAATGGGAATTACAATAGACTACACCTTTTACTTGTTTTTTATTATATACAATCTATCGACTGTAACATTTTTATACTCGGACTCAAGTAACGGCTAATAATAACTAAGATATAAAAATAATGCTCACTAAAATTCTTAATTTCATTCGTTACTGCGTGTTAGGTCATTATACAGGATGTAACGCAACTTATCCGAACAATTAATGCACCTTTAAATAAGAAGTCGGTTTCTTGAAAAAAAAAAAAGTAATAAAAGTCCAACACAGAAAAAGATACAAATTGTTAAAGTTACAAATTAATGAAAATTTGTCGATCTCTTGGTCACTGATGAAGCTATTTTTCGGGTAATGTTATAACCAATCTACATAATATGCGCGTTTAGACCATGAGAATCCTCATCAAGTAGTTCGAAATCACTTTGAACATCGATGAACGCCTAATTGGCCCGTTCATATTGCCAAATCAGATGGATGGTCAGCAATATCTGCCGTTAATGATTTTCTTGGTCCTCTTGAAGATGTGCCCTTGGTGGTCCGAAATCGGATGTGGTTTTTATATGATGGTGAGTACCCAAATTATCGTTTAGTAGTCCGAGGTTACTTGACCCAATTAAACGGAATACGTTGGATCGGACGGGGTGCACCTGTAGCTTGGCCTCCGTGGTCCCCGGATCTAAATCCTCTTGACTTATTTTTGTGGGGATATTTAAAAAATGAAGTCTGTCAAACCAAAGTTAACAGTATCGATGTATTACGTGAACATATCACAACAGCTGTCCACAATCTGTATCTTCGGGAACAGCAGGAAGGGAGAACACTTCAGTTAGTGTGACAAAATTGGATTAGACGGGTTCAGGTGTGCTTGAATGTCAATGGACAGAACTTTCAACAGTTTTTATAGAAATAATACGTTATTTTAACATTTCCATTAATCTGTAATTTTAACAATTTCTATCTTTATTTGTGTTGGAGTTTTATTAAGTTTTATTTTAAGAAATCGACTTCTTATTTAAAGGTGCATCTATGGTTAAAAATTTTCGGGTAAGTTGCGTGACACCCTGTATAGGCATTATTATGTTATAATCCTTTATACAAACGAACATGCAATATACATATAACAACCTATCATTCCTCCACTTTCAGTCTAAGATTGTAAAACATTGTTATATGTATAATAAACGATTTTTAAAATATTGTAGGGCATATATGACCAGTTTCTGAAACGTAAAATAAAGTTATCTATATAATAAATGTCATAGTAGCAATTGTTGCCACAATTGTAACTATGACAGTAAACGAATAATTTACTCTATTTAACGTTTCAGAAACTGGCCAATATTGCCTTAAAAAATAAGTTACGCGTTCGAGGTCGGTATACAAAGGAATGCCGCGCTCTTGCTTTTTTACATTGTTTTAAACTGACATTGGATGAATTATATTAAGGGAGACTGAAACTCCTATATTAAAAAATAAAACTCTAAGACTTTACCACAATCGTGATCCCAAGAAAGGCGAACGTTGCAATAATACTCGTCGGTAACCGAGCTTCCATTGTCTCTCCTCCGTTACTGTAATATGTCAAAAGAAAACTGAAACTTGACAGAATCAGTATTGCCGTGTGTAGTAGCGTCAACAGTATATCATAACCAAATAGCGTGTTAAACATATACACAAGCTTGTTTATCAGTTGGTGCAAGTAGGACACGGTTCTAATAGTCGCTATTAGTTCAGCTTTTCTGCTACAACAACCTCTTGTCAATAAATTGTTCAAGTCCTTATATTTGCACTTAATTGCCAAGGCTATATTATATATGACTGTAGTTTTTACATACGTTACATAAAGAAGTCCAAAATTGATAATCGCTACCATAACATGCGTTGTAACCTTAAAATCGGAGTCTAACAGCCATAGATATACGGAGTAAATCAAGTTTGATAGAAGAAATACATTCATTAAAACGAACTGAAAGGTGAAGTTATTGAAAAGTGATTTCTTCATTTTATTCCTGGTATTAAAATGTTTCTCGAGAAGTAGAAATCCTTGGAACAAACGCTTCCAATTGTCCATGTTCCAGAATGCTGCACCCAGCGCTAACACCATACATAAAATCACCACAACGCACTGATGTAAGAACATTAGAAATGTTACAGGCGAATTAAATATGACACCATGTTTCAACCATTCATGATATGTGCAATATATTATCCCTGCTGTTATAGTAACAACAATGGTTGTAACGTATAGCGTGTATAGTTTCCGTCTAGTTATTCTGTTTGTATCGAAATTATATGGCGGTAAAATCCCCACAGCTGTAGCAAACTTGCATACAGACTCCAAAAATCTGATGTTGTGTCTGCTATATCTAAAACTCATATTTGTTGTAGTTGTTTGTTCACGTAGACCCGAACCACAAATAATGCAAAGAGCAGCGCAGTAACTTACACTTTCAAATGAATATTAAGTCAATAGGTAACGTGAATCTAGTAATTTATTCGATTAGCTTATTAACAAAATGCCGCTGACAATAATTATGTCAAGAGTTATTAGACTAGTCAGGAACGACCAATCTCATAATTAAGGGGTATTTTCACCACTTATTAATCACTCTAGATGTATCTATAGTTATGGTAATCACAAATTAAAACAAGTGTTTCATACAGGGCGTCCCAATTGTGCGTCAAAGTCATACGTTTTAAAAGTATTTTGAAATATACAGAACATCCTATATATTTTTACATTAATGAATTAAGCGTAAAATTACCTTTCTAACGACGTCCAGATCATTGGTTTCTGACGTGGCGTTGCCGAATTATTCGAAAAAATATGAAAATTTTGATGGGAACAAGGTTTAACAAATTAATTCGCTATGTGTTTATTACTATTAATTAAGAAGACTTATTTTGCAATTATGTAGCTAAGGGATGTGCTACAATGACACAACCATCAAATATTGATTATAATTATACAGGGTGTATTTTATACCAGCGCTAATTCATTACATTTCAAAGTGAATTTTCTCAATTTTTCCAAATGGAACACTCTGTATATTATTGTATTTTTGAATTGGCACGTTAATTCTCTACGCTGTTTGTGAATAATATCCTATACATAAAATCGATGTTTAAAGAGATATTTTTTTTCCATTAAAATAAATATATAAACAAATAAACACCACAGAAATTAGACAACAACCAATTCCAAAAGCCAGAGCTTGTGCGGAAGGGGGTTATACATTGAAAAAACGAGGACATACAACCATTTCCTCCGACAGTGTCAGTGCCGGAGCCAGGATTCGACCAGACCAGACGTTAAATTATAATAATTTTTTAATAATTGAAAGTAATATTAATTTTTTTCTGAGTGCGTCTTGGTTACGTCAGTAGTATTTTTTCAGTCTAATTATTATCGTTTAATATTACAAAAAAGTTGACATAAATAATAGGAACAGAAAATACGGTATTATTTAATTGTTTGACGAGTTTGGTGGGTGTTGGGAACAACGTTTTGTAAAAAAACACAATTTTTAATTTATCGACGTTTCGTTTATAATTATAAACATCCTCAGGGCGCTAGAAATATAAAGAATTCTATGGAATTATTCAAATCAAGGTTAAAAGTTTACGATAACATAATAAAATTGTTTGCATAACACGTTCAAATTTCAACTAAAACATTTTTTAAAAAAGTGAATAGGTACATACAAAAAAAACTAACATAAATAACAATTTACACCGTAATAAAAACTTATAAACAAAATTCAAAAAGTTAGAAATAAACTTACATTTAATTTGTGTTTTGTTGTCGAATAAAATACATAACTTCTGGGACATCACTAGATAACAGTTCTTAAATAAAAATCAATATTGTAAAAAAACGAAAAGTATAACAGTAGTCCTATATATACAAGATTAACTTGAATACTGTGTACCCGATGATACGTTATCAGATGCTCAGATTTTTTGTTTATTAGGAGATATTTCGATAGAATATTAATATACCTAGTGTTATTATATTATTGGCTTTATCTTTTAATTTTACTAATAATATATATATAGGCTGCATATAAGTTTTCGATATCAGATCTCTTGTTAACATATTTTTCGCTTTTCTTAATACAAATCATTTCATGTGTTAATCTTTTCGTTAGATTGTTTTGTTTCTCAATTATTCTAGTTTCATCAAAGTCAAAAGTATGTCCGGTTAATACGTGTTCTACAAGTTGGGTGGGATTATTTTTCATTAACGCATTCCTACTGCCATTCTTATGCTCCATTATCCTCTGTTTTAGGTACCTTCCTGTTTGTCCAATATAGCTTTTATCACATTGAATATAAGGTATTTCATAGATTACATCATTACATTACATTACAAGGATAAGTTACAATGACTGATGATCGAGAGGTGAGCGCACTTGCCGCTCACCCAAAAGTTCCGGGTTCGATCCCCGGTCGTGGCAGTGGAAAATACTGTGAGAGGGATTATCCCACTATACACGGATACTGGGTGTGTGTTCCTTGTCTCTAAATGTGTAGTCCCTCCCACACAAGGCTCTTCTAAAGCCTTCCGGGATAAAGGGGGTCGTCACCTGTGGTGTATTTATTTATTTATTTAATTAGTGTTAGACACATTTAATGGTTTTCATCAAAAAATATAATGTACTGTGGAAAAAGAAAAAATAACCAACTTGCATTTTTAGATGTGTTGGTTATTAGACATAACACAGGGAAACTCACAAGAGATTGGTACCATAAACGAACCTTTTCTGAAAGATTTATTAATTTTCACTCAGAGCATTCTTTTAAGCAAAAAATAAATATTATCAACAATCTAAAAGACAGAGCGCTAAAATTATCAGACCATAGTTACTGGGAAAAAAATTTAAACTATATACATAACATGCTTCTAAAAAATAATTATCTACCAAAATTAATAAAAAGATTCCTAAATAATAATTCTACATCTACCACACTGACAAACAATAATACACAGATACAGGGTGATATAAAATATTTAAAAATTCCATATATAAGAGATTTATCTGAAAAATTAATAAGAACCATAACTTAAAATACAGATAAAATTAAAACAGCTTTTAAGAATGAAAATACGATTAAAAATAAATTCTTTACAAAAACAAAATCAAAAACACGATAAGAATTACAGTCGGATGTAATTTATGAAATACCTTGTATTCAATGTGATATAAGCTATATTGGACAAACAGGAAGGTACCTGAAACAGAGAATAATGGGACACAAGAATGACTGTAGGAATGCAATTAAAGAGAAATAATCCCACCCAACTTGTAGAACAGTATTAACCGGACATACTTTTACCTGTGATGAAGCTAGAATAATTGGGAAACAAAACCATCTAAAGAAAAGATTAACACATGAGATGATTTATTTGCGTTAAGAAAAACGAAAAATGTGTTAACAAAAGATCTGATATCGAAAACTTAAATGCAGCCTATTTCAATATATCAGTAAAATTAAAAGATAAAGCCAATAACATAATAACACTAGGTATATTAATATTCTATTGAAATTTCTCATAGACAATTAAAAAATCTGAGCATCTGATAACGTATCATCGGATACACAGTAACTCTGTTAAATTTGTATGTATAGGACTATTGTTTTCACTTCTTTACAATAATGAATGTTTTTAAGAACTGTTATCTAATGATGTCCCAGAAGTTATGTATTTTATGCGACAACAAAACACAAATTAAATGTAAGTATATTTCCAACTTTTTGAATTTTGTGCAAAGTTTTTACTACGGTGTAAATTATTATTTATGTTAGTTTTTTTTGTATGCACCTATTCACTTTATAAAAAAAAATTAGCTGAAATTTTAACGTGTTATGCAACCAATTTTATTATTTTAACGTAAACTTTTAATTTTTATTTGAATAATTCCATAGAATTCTTTATATTTCTAGTATCCTGAAGATGTTTATAATAATAAACGAAACGTCGACAAATTAAAAATTGTATTTTTTGACAAAACGTTGATCCCAAGACCCACCAAACACGTCAAACAATTAAAATTTTTGCAAGACAACTTGGAAGAATTATTTGAGGATGTCCCCAGGAATATTAGGGAGAGAATGTGGTATCTCCATGATGGAGTACCTGTGGACACGACACTGCAGCTATTCACGAACATTTAAACGACACTTTTCCAAATGGTTGGATAGGAAGAGGAGGACCCCATAGTTGGCCTGCCAGAAGCCCTTATTTGACCAAAATATACTTTCTTTTGTGGAGCTATGTTAAGGAGCAAAAGAAAATATGAAAGAAAGAATAAGGGAAGTTTTCAGGAAATTGCTGTAGATATTTTAAAAGTCTGTAGATCATTCGAAAATCGTCTATAGAAATGTATAGACGTACTAGGAGGCCACTTTGAACAGTTCCTATAAATACTAGGTAGTATTTATTTCACTAAATTGTCAATTGCATCCCATAATTCCGTATCGAAAAGTTAACTAATCGCATTTAACAAGTTATTAAAAAATACGGGCTAATTATTCGGTCTCCTAAAATTCCACACCATACGTTAATTTCCTCTGAATACTGGTTTTCGCAATTAATAATCCAATGAGGATTTTCTGTAGCACAGTATCTAGAGTTTTGTAAGGACACCAACGCATTAGTGGTAAATGTAGCCTTATCAGTAAACAAAATTTTACTTATAAATTTCCTGCTGTCTAAAAAATTTACCTTGACCTATTAACAATAATCTAACATTTTATTTTCATCGCTTTTCAAAGTATTTAGCAATTTTGCTTTATAAGGCTTGATATTATGACGTCTTAAACATCTAATTTTCTCCTTGTCGATGTTCAGTTGAGACGTTATATCTCGCACACTAAATATTTTATTCGCTTGATTTGCAGCTAGAATTACGTTATCTCCAGGATGGGGATGATTTAGATGCGGTTGGTCATTCTCAAATCTTTTAATAACAATGCCAGCTTCATTGAAAAGAGCATTTATTACGGCTTGTTACCTCCTTTCCCTTGTTATTTATTTTTGAGAAAGAATTGAGGCAACATATGCGGACGACTAGCTGGTTTAAGTCGGAGCAGAGAGCCGTGGGTCAAGAGTATTCGTAAGAGTTGAGAAACTTACCCTTTTCGATATGTACAGCATAAGCGACAGATTTCTGTTTAGTTCGAGAAAAAAAGACAAAGAAAAATTTATGTTAAATTGGGCTCCATCTATAGTAAAATAAGCAAAATTGTCTCTTTCTCTCGAATAACCTACAGATCAAATTACATCAAAGACAAAAATTTAAGAATAATTAGATTTTTAAATGAGTAATAAATAAAATTACCTGGATGTTGTTGTTAACGCGGATTTAAAAAATGCAATATCAATTACTGAAGTCCACAGTTAAAAATTATATGCGTTCGAATCAGTACAAAGGCGGCAAGCAAATGATTTCCTGGTGAGTTTTACTCATAAGGTAAATTTTTTTGTCCTACTTATTGGGACATAATGCTATCAAAAAAATAAACTTGAGAAATCTAATTCCCTAATTAAATTGAAAGCTATAAAATATAAAAATAGTACACTTATGGCCATCTGTCAATGGTTGAGTTAAGCGCAACAACCTGCCTTGCAGATTCCCGTACTCACAGCTAAATTAGTAGCATATAATCGATAAAAGGAATCTATAATAAAAGTTTTTATTATTTCCATACCAGCTGATTTTCCTTTCCCTCAGTTTGTAATTTCTATTTTGTACATAACCAACAATATGAACAGCTGTAAACAAATATTAAAAACGTATTGTGATAAGTCAGTAAATATATTACATCTTATAGGATATACTATATATAGAATGAGAAAAGGTAAGTAAAATAACCATATGTCCTTACATAGTATACAAAATTATAAAAATTGAAAAATAGATATCTGATGTAACTAAATGTTTTTGTAGACAATTGTTTTGTTTCCTGGGATGCTCTATAGAACGGAACAGAGATACATAGTAGTTTAGTAAAACATGACTGAGTTCCTAAGATATAAAACTAAGTACATAAAACAGTGTAAAATGGTTTAGCAGTTATACAAGTAAAATTCTGTTAGTTGAAAACAGTTTCACTTACAAAAACTGAATCGAAAATGTTATACAGCTCGTGCTAAATATAACCAAACACTAGTTTTTTATATAAAACTGTTAAATGGACATAGGAAATGTAACAGGCTGCAGTTTCATGTCTAATAATGACTCGTAAAAGATGTTTTCTATTAAATTTTGCGGCTACTTAATATGGTGTCAACGCTCAAATCCGGATGTTAAAAAAATGACGAAAATCCGGATGTCTTCATATTAAATCAGACACACTACGTGAAGAGCCCTCCTTAATTTATTTAGGATAACGATTTTTTCCCCACTTCGTTCCTGCACACTTCAGATATACGTTACGATATGACCCAATAACATTATTTATTACACTGTTTCCATTGTTTCTTATAATAAACTAATTGAAAGTAAATATTAATTTGGTTATTTATTTACATCATTATACATATGAATTGAATCTATTACCAAATTATTTCACGACTCTTTTCAGTTTCTAGAAATATACGAGCGCGGAACCAATGGAAACATGAGTTTAAAATATAGCAGACATAGTATCAGATTCTTGGAAGTAGCGTGCAAATTAGGCACAATTTTGGCGATAATTCCAAAGTATGACTTTGATAAAAATGTAATACGTGGAAGGAAGTTCTATAAGTGTTACTGTGTGACAATTAGTTTTGCAATAGTCATTACTTTACTCGCTTGTATGTATCACATTTTAATGGGAGCTACCCAGGGGAATTCATACAGCACTACCGTGTTGTTCTTAATGTTTTTACATTTATCATTGATGCTTATTTTAACGGTACTAGTATCGCTGGGATCAGCGTTTTGGAACGTGGACAAATGGAAGGAGTTGTTCAAGGAATTTTTACTGCTAGAGAAATACCTCAACACAAAAAATGTCATCGAAAAAAGTTTCCTAAAAAATTTTTATTTCACATTTTTCCTCTCTCACTTGATAATGACAATAGCCATGTGTTTTGCGTTGGTTGTCCTATTCCATGCTGCCGATTATGCAGCATCTGCTCATTTTGTGCTACCAGCGTTAACTTTATTCACAGTATATGCGAAACATGTAAAGGCAATAATAATATACAACATAGCATTGGCCATCAAGTACAAATATCAAGACTTAAACAACTTCTTCATGAAAGGATGGTCGAACAATAGAAGAGAAATAATCAAAACCGTTAGAACAGTCTCCTTTTTGTACAGATTGACAAATCAGCTTGTTAATACTTTTAATAGACTCTTTGGTTGGGAAATTTTACTGGCTCTGTTACACTCTTCAATATTGATTTTGACAAGTTTCAGTTTTATTCTAATGTTCAATACCAAACAAATAATGACCGATAGTCACTTGTCAACTGGTGTTATTATAGCATTCACTACCCTTGGTGCTTCATCTGTGGTAAGATTTATAACTCTATTTAAAATAACAATATAAACCATTGTTTTTAATTTTTTTAAACAATTTTCCGGAACATAATATTTTTAGTCGCAAACTTCTCCATAAAATCCTTATTTTTACTGTCAGGAACATAACCAGACTACAACCAACAGCTACTCTCCAGGCTATGTGCCTCGCCGAGCGCTTAATTGATGGTAATATGCAATTAGTACACTTAACGCGCCAGGCTTGTAACTTGTAATTCAGTGCTTCAGCGGGGCACACAGCCCGGAGAGTAGCTGTTGGTTGCAGTCTGGCTACGTTCCTTATAGTAAAAATAAGAATTTTATAGAGGAGTTTGCGACTAAAAGTATTATGTTTTAATATTCCGCCCTCTAAAAGCACATTTGAACAATTTTCCAGAAGCATATAATCCTTCCACAGTGCAAGATTTGCGCTCCAATCAGCCTAGTATTATTATCATGATACTAAGATATAAAAATAATGCTCACTGAAATTCTCAATTTCATTCGTTACTGCGTATTAGGTCATTATACAGGGTTACTGGTAATTCGATACATTCCTTTGGAGATGTGATGGGGCATGATCTAAGAAGTAAATTTAGCCCTAACATATATTATGCAAAATTCAATAGTTTTTGAGATATTTAATTTTTTTTGTTTCTCTCAAAAAGTAGATCTAAATGTCCTAAAAGTTAATTTTCGAAAAATCTATTTGACATTTTTTTTTTTTTACTGGATTACTTGTCCAATATTATAGATATCCGTTTGGAATGAAAAATATCTGGAAACATTTCGATCATGTGATCTGAAATAAAAACTAAAAAAATTTTTTTTAAATCAGCTATGAAATTTACCTATTAGGTTTTTCAAAAAAATATTAACGTAACACACGTATAAATTATTATAAAAACTGCCTTATTTCAATAGCTATCTAACAAGGTACAAATGTTGAATGTACCCTTAATAGTTCTAAGAAAATACTAGTAAAAATAACACAAGTAATACGAATTTTAATTTTAGATAAACAGTAAAAAAACATTTTAAAAGTAAGTTTAATTCTTCATTAATTTCAAAGTTGTACTTTATTTTTTATATGTCTTGCTCAAAATGGGAGCCCCTATTCCGTATACAGACACGGCAGCGTCTTCTTATTTCCGTCCTTGTTACTCTGATTGTCAGATTATGACTTATGTGTTGCGCATCATCTACTATCCTTTGTCTAAGGTTTTCTATAGTATTGACTGGTGTGGCATAGACCATCTCCTTCATATGACCCTATACGTAATAATTAAGGGGTGTTAAGTCAGGGCTTCGCGCTGGCCAAGGTATTGGGCCCGCTCTTCCAATCCAACGGTTAGGGAAACGTTGATCAAGTTACTGTCGTACTGTCAGCCGATAATGTGCTGGACAACCGTCGTTCTGAAACATCATTCGCTGTCTGACGGCGAGAGGAACATCTTCTAAAATCACCGCCAGAACATTTCTTAAAAAATTTTCATAGATTTCCCCGTTTAAATTTTGAGGAAGAAAGTGTGGCCCTATTAAATAGTGGCCAATGACTCCCATCCACACATTAATAGAAAAGTTCATTTGGAAACTAGTTTCACGTGTTAACTTGGGATTTTCCTCTGCCCAATAATGTAGGTTGTGGAAATTTGTTATACCCTCGCGATTAAATTTCGACTCGTCCGTCCATAAAATACTTGTTAAAAATTTGCACTTTCTGCATCTGAATTTAACATAAAGCGGCAGAATTCCACTCTTCTTCCAGGATCACCTTCCTCCAAGCCTTGGACAGGGGGTATAGTGGTAAGGATGACATCCAACTCTACGTATCGTAGACCAAACTTTCCATTGTGACGCTCCGGTTAGTCTTGCGACTTGAAATAGTTGGGTCTTCCTCAAAATACCTCAATATCTCTTCCTCATCATCTGGTTCATAAACGGGAGGAGCACCAGCGTCACTTTCACGTACATTTCACGAAGCCAGTTTCAGCGATATTTCGATATGCCGTCCTGAATACACGTGCATTTGGTAAGCGGCGGTTAGGGTACCAAACACCATATTCTCGGCGAGCTTCAGCAGCGTTGCCGCCACAGTATCCATAGACAAACAAGATATCAGCGTATTCTGCGTTGGCATACGCGGCCATGGCACAGAAAATACAATAACAACAACTACGAGCAAAATCAGAATCTTCGATAACTAATTTAACAATACCAACAAACTTAAGGGACACGGAGATAAGAATGTCAGTTAACGACATATATGCACAAACGTCAAAGTCAAGGACTGACTGGCTTAAATGAAAATGAACGATTAGTCGTTTAATAAATTCCGCCACCAGCATTATCTTTACTAATTTTTTATTAGAACTATCAAGGGTACATTAAACATTTCTACCTAGTTAGATAGCTATTGAAATAAGGAAGTTTTTATAATAATTTGTACGCGTGCTACATTAATATATTTTTTAAAAACCTAATAGGTAAATTTCATAACCGATTTAAAAGAAAAAAAATTTACAAGTTTTTATTTTAAATGTTCACATGATCGAAATGTTTCCGGATATTTTTCATTCCAAACGGATATCTATAATATTGGACAAGTAATCCAGTAAAAAAAAATTAAAAATGTCAAGTAGATTTTTCGTAAATTAACGTTTAAGACATTAAGATCAACTTTTTTGAGAAAAACAAAAAAATTGAAATATCTCAAAAACTATTGAGTTTTGCATAATGTACGTTAGGGCTAGATTTACTCCTTAGCTCATGCCCCATCACATATCCAAAGGAATGTATCGAATTACCAGTAACCCTGTATATATGAGCCTTATCCTTCTCAACTCTTAGCGACAAGGTCCCCAGTTGCTGTTAATTTCAAAAAGTATTAGGTAATGATTTATAAAGTTATACAGGATACCTCTTTCTCTAAACTTCAGTCTATTAAATATTCAACATAGACTGGGAGATAGAAGGAAGTGAGTATGCAAAATGTGAAGACATATCAAACATTTCAACTACTTACTCTTTAGTACAGGTTCCTTTGATGACTCACGAATATTTCGGCAACCTAATACACTTGCTTCAGAAGTTGAAGTAGACGCTTCTTCTTCTTCTTTAACTAAGGCTATTTCTTGGCGTCTTATTTTCTCCTCACTTATATAGCTACCTAAACAACCTTGGTGCCATGAAAATCCTTGTGTTGTGGACTCTGGATTATACAGCTTTCCAAACTCTTCGCTAATATTGTCTTTTCTTCTATCTGCTGCTTTTTTAATATTGAGCCACATTTTTGTTCTTTAACTAAATCTTTTGTTCCATCATAAAATAAACGATGATTTGTTCGGTCTTTTATTTTTAAATTTATAACTTCTAACGACATGTTTTTTATGTATTTTAATAAAATACGCTTTAAGTAGACTCTTAAAAACAACGAAAATTGAAATAGATTACGGATACATAACAAAATGCAACCTTCAATGCAACGTTTTTGTGTCGGTTGACGCAGAAACATACTGAACGGCTAGGCACGCTAAGAGCTCAGGGAGAGGACGGCAGGAGTTAGGAGCAGAATATGATGAAAGATGTGATGCGAAACAACATTATCCGGATATCGGTGATATTCAGAAGCGTGTAACTCGAGAACGGTTAAAGATACAAAATTTTTGTTAAAGTAAAAAATGTTGTAAATTTTGTCAGCTTCCAAAAAGTTAAACAATATTTTTTCTCTAGTACCAATATTTTTCGAGTTATAAGCGAGAAACCAAACAAAGTCAACATTTCCAGAAGCCCTCCCCCGCAAAGCTCCTAGGGTCGGGGACTTTTAGGATATTTACCTCCTAACTACCCCAATCCATCCCTGAAGTCAAATATTTTGCCGCCCTCCATGTAGTCTACAATAATTTGTAAACAGGACTATATATAATTTAATAGCTTTTGTTTACATAACCAAAATTGTAACCTTGTGTAGACTTTGATGATGCTCAAAATTAGATTCTGAATAACTTTTTCTAACAACTCTTTTCGATATCTTCAACGCGAAGAAAAGTAGACGAAATGGGCCCGATTTCAGGGGCTGCTGTTGCCTCAGTTTGTTAATTAAATTTAAGTTGGTTACCTACCTCGAAATGTACGTTTTATATAGGATTACAATGGTGCCAACGCTCAAAAAATGACGAAAATATCCGAGTGCTACCATTTAAAATGAGACACACTGTATGAAGAGCCCTTCTTAATTTATTTAGTTTAACGATATTTTCTCACTTTGTTCCTGGGCACCCCAGATACACATTACGACATGACCCAATAATATTATTTATTACACTGTTTTCATTGTTTCTTCTAATAAACTAATTGAAAGTAAATATTCCTCTGGTTATTTATTTACGTCATTATGCACATGAATTGAATCTATTATCAAATTACTTCACGGCTCTTGTCAGTTTTTAGAAATATTCGAGCGCGGAAGCAATGGAAACATGAGTTTAAAATATAGCAGACATAGTATCAGATTCTTGGAAGTAGCGTGCAAATTAGGCACAATTTTGGCGATAGTTCCAAAGTATGATTTTGATAAAAATGTTATATGTAGACGAAAATTCTATAAGTGTTACTGTGTGACTATAAGCTTTGTAACAATCATTACTTTACTTGCTTGCATGTATCATATTTTAATGAGAACTAGGCAGGAGAATTCATATAACACAACCGTGTTGTTTTTAATGTTACATCTGTTATTGATGCTTATTTTAACAGTAATAGTATCGCTGGGATCAGCGTTTTGGAACATGGACAAGTGGAAGAAACTGGTCATGGAATTTTTACTGCTGGAGAAATACCTCAACACAAAGAATGTCATCGAAAAAAGTTTCATAAAAAACTTTTATTTCACATTTCTCCTCTCTCACTTGATAATCATATTAGCCATGTGTTTTGCGCTAGGTGTTCTGTTCCACGCTGCGGACTATACTATATCCGCTCATTTTGTGCTACCATCGTTCACTTTATTCACAATATATGCGAAGCATGTAAAGGCCATAATAATATGTAACGTAGCATCGGCAGTCAAGTGTAAATATCAAGACTTAAACAACTTTTTCATGAAAGGATGGTCGAACAATGGAAGAGAAATAATGAAAACCGTTAGAACAGTCTCCTTCTTGTACAGATTGACAAATCAACTTGTTGATACTTTTAACAGACTTTTTGGTTGGGAAATTTTACTGGCTCTGTTACACTCTTCAATATTGATTTTGACATGTTTCAGTTTTATTCTAACGTTCAACACCAAACAAATGATAGATAGCCACTTGTCGGTTGGTATTATCATAGCATTTACCAGCCTTGGTGCTTCATCTGTGGTAAGATTTGCAATTCTGTTTAAAATAAAAATATGAACAAATATGTTTTTAATTTTTTTAAACAGTTTTTCAGAAGTAAATAATTCCTGCAAGATTTGCTCCGTGGAAGTTGTTTTTTAGGTTTTCGCGGGTGTTAACTGAAGTGTTGTTATACTTTCGGGTGCTCTCTCGTGTCGATGATTGGCTCCTCCCGGACTCACGATTGTCTAAGGGACATTTCGGCAGAATCCCATCTGCCATCTTTAGCTTATCGCTGAAAACTGTCTCCTGCTGCTCCTCTTTACTCAACTGAACTTCAGTTCGGGCAGCCTTCTTAAAGTCATATATACCTCTAATTATGTCCAAAATGAACCCCGACTGCATAGTTTATAGATCTGCATGACTATTGGATTAATCGATTATACGACCTTCAAATGTTCGATCATTAGAATTCTTAATTTAAGAAACATGGTTTTAGCAAGATTTTATGACATAACTTTACAATTGTCATTGGTTTGACAGTCGCCTCGTAAAATCGAAAGTTGTCGCCGAACTATGTCATTAATTAGAAAAGGACAGAGCTATATATGCACATGAGCATATCTCTTAAATCTTAGTTACATGTGTTGCACATATCTACAGGTTTCTTTCCATTTTATTATTCTGTACTCTTTTCTTTCAATGTTTTGACGTGTGCAGGCAATATTAAGTATTGTGACACCAATGAATTAATATTTTTACCTCAAATAAAATAATTTCCCGAAATTTATAGTTTTGCTTTTTCAGGTGGGCCCAATTTTAATAATGTTTAACTGTGACTTTGCTATAATGGAGTCACAGAATATCATTCCTATATGCTATGAATTTCAACATCCCCTTGCGGCGTATTCTGAAGAAAAACAGGAATTGATGAATTTATTAAACCTAGCAATCAACTACAAGCCTGCCTTCACCGCTGCCGGATTTTTCGAAATAAATCGTAAAACACTTTTCGCCTTACTAGGCACAACAACTACGTATTTTATTATTGTAACACAGTTTAATCAAGCCTAAAAGTTTAACTTATAATGGCAAATAGATTAGTTATAACAATATTTTTGATGTGTTAACTGTTAAAACTATGTAGAAGACTTAAACATTAACTATATATATATAAGTAAAAATAATCATAATAATAATAATTTTATTTATGGATGAGAACTACAAAATATCAAGAGTTGTACTTGTGAATAAGTAAATTTGAACCAAAAGTGTAACCAAAACTAATATAATTTATAATAGTTAAACATATCAAACGTAAATGCAGCATAATACTTCATATACACTAGTTATGACACTTGTTGTGACACTTATATTTCAGGAAAATTTGCAATTTTAAAACATACTGATAGACATTTCAAAATTCAGTAGAAAAATAATTATAAACAAACAAAATAGGGGTAAAAACATAATAGATAAATAGAATAACTTTTATAGAAAATATTTCACAAATAAAACATGAAGAGGAGTACCTAGTGACAGAAAAGGGGCACCAAAATTGAACAAGTTTGGAACTTTGCAAAAAAAGGTCAAATTTATGTATTGATTTAAGTTACTTATAAAAAAAATCGGCAGCTACTGGAAGCGGCTGGAAGCTCCCCACTAGGTGGATCTTTGAAGCCGAAAAGAGCATTAAATTGTGTGGCAAAACGGCACTAAACGTAATCCGATCTCATCCAAAACCTTTTCAGATCCTCTGGGGCACTAAAAAAACCCTCCACTTAATGAATTTACAATCATCTATGCGAGTTATTACGTACATTATCGCTCGTTGAATAATATACCATTAGGATATTAATAACTTTAACATCACTTGAACGACTAAGAAATTTGAAATTACTAATAAATGAAATTTACCTGGTTGTTAAACACTTGTTAACGCGGATATACAAATGTAATATTAATTACTGATGTCACACAGTTAAGTTTGTTTAGGTCTGAATCAGTACAAAAGCTGCAGACAAATGATTTCTTGGTGAATTTTACTAATAAGATAAACTTTATTTATCCCACTTTCTGCAAAATAATACTAATACACAAACTTGAAAAAGGTACTTTTACTAATAAAAGCAGTAAAGTGGTACAGGTATCGCCATCTGTTACTGGGTCAGTTAAGTGCACAACCTGCAGGTCGCCTTAGATAGATTTCCTTTACTCACAACTAAAATAGTGGCATATAATCGATAAAAGGAATCTATATTTCTATATAAGTGTATGGGTAAATAATGACATTGATTGCAAATTTTTAAGCTACTAACGAACTGTCGTAGTAAATAGTAAAACGTATAAAATATGTATAGAAAACAGTGTGAAATGATTTAGCATTATACAAGGAAAATTCTGATAGTTGAGAACAGTTTCACTTACAAAAACTGAATCAAAAATGCTGTACAGATCGTGCTAAATATAAATAAAATACTAGTTATTACATAAAATTGTTAAATGGACATAGACCATGTAACAGTGTTTATCCCATTTCAAAAACTGGTCAATATTTGATGCTTTTAGTTGATTCAATATATCTTCACAACTGTCGCAAGTAATAAGGTTTTTACATTCATAAAATTTTAATTTATTAATATGACATTCTCCTCTTGAATTTAAAGAAAATGTTAAAAATAGTGGTGTTTCTATTTTATTAAGAGTTAATAAATTTTTTAGACCATGTAACAGTGTTTATCCCATTTCAAAAACTGGTCAATATTTGATGCTTTTAGTTGATTCAATATATCTTCACAACTGTCGCAAGTAATAAGGTTTTTACATTCATAAAATTTTAATTTATTAATATGACATTCTCCTCTTGAATTTAAAGAAAATGTTAAAAATAGTGGTGTTTCTATTTTATTAAGAGTTAATAAATTTTTTATTAACCAAATTTTTATGTCGTGAAGTCCCTTTTCAGCTTTAAATTTAACTCCCTTCCACCTGACATCGGAAAATAATAAGACTGTGTCATCGGCATAAGAGATGATTTCCCCTGAAATATCTAAATTAAACATGTCATGTAAATTTGAAAAAGAATTGGACCTATAACCGTTCCTTGAGGTATTCCACATATAGCTAGTTTTTCTTCGCTTTTTCCTGAGTCTGTGCTGAAAACCTGTTTTCGATTTCTTATGTAGTTTCTGAGTAAATCACCGCACTTTCCTCTGAAACCATATGTATCTAATTTTTTAAATAGCTTTTGATTATTATTTAGCTTTTGATATAAAAAACTTCTCCTCTAAATCCAAATTGGGAATTTGATATATTATATTTATTAAGATGTTCTTAAAACCACTTCTTATTACATTTTTCCATATATTTTGCAATATTACTAATAAGAGATATGGAACGGTAGTTTGAGATTTTTTTTTTAATACATTTATTTAACGTCGGCCTATTTCTGATACTGAGGCCTATCACCGACGCCTGTAGACGAGCTACCCCCAACCAGGAATTTTGCCGAACCTCTTCCCTTAAGAAGAGTAGGGATCTTTTACTTGCCTAACATTTAATAGACAAGGGACCGACGGCTTTACATCCCCTCCGAAGGATGATATATCCCCTATACAACCCTCGCCTAAAGTTGTATAGCTTCCGCGCATGCACAGATATACAAGCCGCTGGAAGATGTGTGAGACGAGGACGCGGTCTTCGTTGGAACGGTCACCCATCCAACTACTAACTGCGCCTGACGTTGCTTTACATCGCATATCAAAGTATGTACATAGTAAAGACGCACCTACGCTCGCCCCCTATAGTTTGAGATAATATTTGCATTGCCTTGTTTAAATATAACGGTTTTTTTAATATTTGTGGAAAATAAATTTGTTGAAATATCAAATTTATACTGTATTGCAATGGTTTTAATATATAAATCAGATATTCTTTGATTGTTTTTACCTGAATAGCATCAAGGCAATAACGTAGGAGTCTTCTTATATTATCCCTATATTATGAGAATATCAAAACAAAATTATTATCCGCTGGATATGATCTAAGTACGCCGTATATTTTAATTAAAACATAATGCAGCCCTATCTAATAACGTTATAAACAAAATTTATTGATAGAGATTAAAAGGAACTTGTTTTTTTAATACTGTTATTTTGTTACATAATCAGTACTTATCCCAATCGTGCAGTTATTACTAACTACAGTAGGTTAAACACACACCATGAACAATTCGGAGATAAGCCGAATCACAAGACTCGATATGTATGTGTTACTCAAGCAATTTAAAATTGGAAATATTTTGGGGCTAACGCCGATATTTTTCGACTCTAAAAGTCGCACTAGGATATTACTGTCAAAAATGTACGTAATGGTCATGATTTTTGCTTTTATCTCTGCAAGTGTGTGCACGTCTATAGCAAAAAAAGATATACTTTATAAGGGCATGAAGATGACTCAGATTGTAATAGATTGTATGCAATGCATATCCGAGTTGCTTTTTGTCACGGCTTGTTTAATAGGGACTATAAGAAATTTCAGACATTGGAAGATTTTCCTGTCTGGTCTCAAAGAAATCGAGCAGAAGTTGAACGAGACCGAATTCGAAGTAGGACGAAGCTTACTTTTGAATAATATAAACTTAATAATTTACCACGTAATATTTCTTGCCTTGCACACATACGACAACTGCAACTTGATCAGAAGAGGGCAAGTGAAGCTGTCATATTCTTATATAACTTATAGGATCGGCATGTATTACCAGTTTTTCGAATTGATTTTTATCTGCAAGATAGCGAGGATGTTAAAGAGGCGGTATGACTTCCTGCTGGAATGTCTCTATGACACCGTGACGTACTTACCAATTACAAACCGTCGTAAGGACAAAAAATTACAGTTAAATGAGATCGGCACGCTCTACAAGATTTTATACTGCGTCGTGCAAAAATTCAACAGGATTTTTGGATGGCAGATATTCTTTATTCTGACTTGCACTGTCCTGGAGGTTTTGAACAGTGTAAATTTCGTCCTACGTAACGCCGAGAGCAGCGAAATGAATTTGGGTGTATTGATTACGGATTCCATATATTCATCTGTTTACATTGTAAGTTAAAATAATATACGTATATGGTTAATTGTGTTTAAATATACGGGGTTCCACAGCCAAAAATATGTTGCTAGTTTCACGTCATGTTATCATTTCTTCAAATCCTTACATGTAGTGAATGTCTTGGCAAACTATGTGTGTTTTTTGTTCAGAAATACAAGGTCACGCTTCATGCTCTGTATTTTATTTAATGTAAATTAGGCATAGAGGGCGCTCACAAATGAGTTTTGTGAAAAATAATAAAAATAAGTGCGCCGAAAGAAGAGAATACGTTTTTGAATGTTTATCGTCAAGAAAACGACGTAACGTTACAGCAAACGAGGAAGAAGATCTAGATATATTGTTATATTTTGAAGGTAAAAAAACAATTTATTACAAAAATAGATAATAATAATAATAAATCTTCTTTATTGTACTAAGAATTATGTTACAAGAATTGCTAAGTAATACATACAATACAATACAATACATAATTTTTTTACGGGTATACATAAATAAACATATACAATAATAGTAGTGGAGGTACTATTGCTGATTATTCAGTAAAAAGTGCTTATACTTTACTTTAAATTTATTATCATTCAATTTCACATAATCAGGCTCTAATGAATTGTAGATCTTGATAACATTATAGACAAGAGATCTTTTAAACATGGCGGTTTTATGATGTGGCATTGTTAATTTCTGGCTATTGCGCATATTTAATTTGTGAATATTAGACTTAGGTACAAATTTCTGTTTAAAAGGAGTGCAACCATCCTGTCCATTTATTATTTTCATCGCGAAACTACCTAAGTGTAGGGTTCGACAATTTTCCATATTTAACCAATTCTGAGTTTTAACTGTATGTGATATATGATCATATTTACGTAATCCAAATATTAGTCGACAACAGGAATTTTGAATTTTTTGAATTCGACTTTTGTCATTTTGGTCAAGACATGGCCCATAAATAAAATCACAATAGTCAAAATGTGCCAGTACAAGTGATTCACACAGAGTCTTTTTTAATTGGAAATTCAAGGTATGCCTACTGGAGTAGATAAGTTTCAGTGATAAAAACGCCTTTTGTAGTAATGATTTCACATCTGTCTGTCTGTGGCTGTCTAAATCTAAAATCAATTTCTAAAATCACGCCCAGATTTTTCGCGGAATTAACTATTGGTAATCCAACACCAGAAATATTAATGTTCATGTTATCTTTCAAAGCATTAATATGATTTCTATTACCAAACAACATCACAAATGACTTCCGTGAGTTAAGTGTTCTCCAGATAATTTGTTTATAATATGCAAGTCACCATTAATAATATTAACCGCATGGAGCTGACCTTTAAAAGAGAAGTGCAAATAACATTGTATGTCATCAGCATATGCTTGAAGTTTACAATGCTTCACTGATGTTAAAATATCTGACGTGTAAATTAAAAATAATAACGGTCCCAATATAGAACCTTGCGGCACGCCAGGTAAAATGTTAATGCTAGATGACATTTTGTTATTGCACTGAATTTTCTGAAACCTTTCAGTTAGGTATGAAATTAATAAATTTGTGCTTGACGGATTAAAACCATAATATTTAAGTTTTGCACAAAGCAACTGATGACTTATTGTATCGAAAGCCTTAGAAAAGTCCAATAAAACTAATACACTGTCCTCACCACTGTCCCATGCTTCCATAATGTCACGAGTTACGTTTGCAAGAGCTGTCGCAGTGCTAAATCCTTTCCTGAAGCCACATTGAGTATTTGGGATAGTTTTATTACTTACAACATAACTATAAATTTGACTATACATTATTTTTTCTAGAATCTTTGACATTGCTGGCAGTATACTAATTAATCTTAGGTCGGCAAATGTTTCGGGATTTGAATTTTTTGGTAAAGGCTTAGCAATTGCAACTTTCCATTGTTTAGGAAAATAATTTTGTTCCAAACAGCAATTTACGATGTGCAAAATATACTTATCTATAAACGGACTACACAACTTCAACATTGCCGCTGAGATTCCATCTACTCCAATAGCATTGGACTTAAGGTTACTTAAAGCACTACGAACATCTTCAACAGTTACAAAGGTGAAATTAAAATTATTATTAATGTTAAATATATTGTTATTATAGAAATTTATTTTATTGTCTAGATAGTTTGCAATATTTCTCCAAAGTGATTATTGAATTTGTCCGGATCAGACAAAGCAGCTGGAATATTTATGGACTCGTTAGACCGAACATTCAAATTTTTTAAGGCACTCCAAGTTTTTTTAGAGTCATTTTTTGAGCTTACAGTATTGAAATATTTCCGTTTTTCCCGTCTAATCATGGCCAATGTACTGTTACGTAAATGCTTGTAGTTAATCCAATCATTATCTGCTCGTGTTCTTTTATATGTTTGCAGTGCCTTTTCACGTTCCTTCATAGAGTTTTTTACAGTCTCATTCAGCCATGGCGCTTTGGGTTTTGTAACCCTAACCACTCTATTCGGAGCATGTTTGTCAAAAACCGTCAAAATCGTGTTATTAAATAAATCAACTTTGGTATCTAAATTGTGTTCTCGCAGAATAATATGAAATGAGACTTTTTCCAAGTCCTCCAAAAATTTATTAATGTTAAATTTAGTAAAGTCTCGACGTGTAACTAGTTTCGGCTCCATTTTATTTTTTTGAATGTTTCTGTCACAGAATACCATTCTATGGTCAGATATGTTATCAGCTGGTAAAGTTCCAGACAAGTTCACTAATGCAGGATTCGTAACCAGAATAGGGTCAAGCAGTGTACTAGAGTGATCGGATATTCTAGTAGGCTCATTCAGCAATTGTGTAAAATTATATGATTCAAAACATGTACTAGCAGGATTGTCAATATTTAAAAAATTTATATTAAAGTTTCCTAGACAAATTACATCATCAACAATGTTACTTACATAAGACAAAATATTATCTGCATCATGAATAAAATTATTTATACTAGTGTTAGGTGGTCGATAAAATGCACCAATTGCTAAAGTTTTTGTTCTCATTTTAATTTTAACAAATAAGTATTCCAAGTTGTCACTTACCGGTGCGTCAATAGTAATTACCTGATATGAATAAGATGTTTTTATATAAGCAGCTACTCCTCCACCTCTGCCTCCCCTGTCTTTACGAATAAACTGATCGATCGCGTTTTTTTAAATATTGCGTATATTTTCTCATTGGCATTTCTTATTGTTATATTCCTACATCCTTGCATATAATATACTATTAACGTCCAACTCTAATTACCGTTCCATCCAGTGCTATCGATTGAATCAAATTATTTCGACTTCTGACATACACGGTACAAAAATTCGTAGGTAATTGTTACGTTATGTTATGTCACTGAATATAATTGAATCATCCAATCAGTAGAACTGGGAGTTACCATTAAAAGATTTAAATCGTAAGAAAAAAGCCCATGTCACGCAAAGGAGCATAATTCTTGACGGTTAATCGATTTTAAATTGTACTGCCTAATGTGTAATAAATTATGTAGGGCAGGATTTCGACAGCAAATAATTTATCTTATGATATTTCGTATAATAACTTTTAGTATTTCGGTATGTTTCGAACAGGACCTCCTTGTAAGCTGTCGAGGCTCTACAATGTTAATTGTATACGTGTATAGCATCAGCTACTCACTTATATGTGGCATAGTATAATGTTTAATATACAAACAAACGTAAAATAACATCCAGAATGAAAAGCGACTTCAGAAATGTTCAGAATTTGTTTAAAGTGGGGCAAATGCTTGGCATAATGCCAAGGTGGAAAGCAAAAACCAGCACAATTTACAAATTTTACATCTTGATATTAACTACATTATCAATATTTGGCACAGCTTTGTCCCTGAACAAGAGATACCTGGCATTATTTGACATGCACATGAACTTGGCGCAAGAATTTCTGGAGAGCACCGAGTGTTTATCGGAGTTACTTTTCCTGCTGACTTGTTTCCTGTGGATGATCAGGAACGTGGATAACTGGAAAACGCTTTTTTGCAGCATCAGCAGCGCCGAGGAGAAGCTACACTACCTCGATTTTAAAGAAGATACCAACTGTTGCCATTACATATTAAAACTTTGCTTGTTTCATGTAATTTTTGTCTTTATACATGCTTATGAGATAATAGTGTTTCTGCCAGTGCAGGATATCACCGTAGAGTATGGTTACATATTGTACAGGATTATAATGTACTACCAGTTCTTCACAATATATACCATTGTGTGCTTGAATCAAATGTTAAAGAAGAGGTACGAGTTTCTGGACAAACTCATCGAGGAGGTTCTGAGAGAGAAATGCAAAATAGTAATAATTTCGGTTAAGGAAGATCAACGCGCTCTGATAAAGTTACATAAAATACAGAAAGTATACGCTCTGCTTTACAGCGGTGTTGCGCAGGTCAATATTATATTCGGTTGGAGGATATTTTTTAACTTTTGCATCTATGTATTGATCATTTTGGGTAATCTAAATTATGTCTTAAAATTTACGCAGACAGAAGATTCTGAATATAATACAGTGATGTTTCTCAATTATGTCTTGTATTCAGCTGTTTACACGGTAAGTTAAGTAATTCTTTTGAAATTCTGTTTCATCTCCTCTTAATGGTGAATAATAGGGAGTAAGTGGAACAGAATTTATTAAATGTCTAGTTTTAATAAAATATTCAGATAGCGGCAGCTAAGTACGTGCAAGAACGAATATATGGTTATCTAGATATTTCATATTCATGGATACAGAGCGAATTGATTGCGCAAGTTGAGGTTGAATGGTTGGGGGCTCGATCGAGATGAGGAATGTATCGTACATTCTTGTAAATAATATATGACCTAACTATAGTCACGTGTAAATAATTAATATGATATTAGAAGTAACTTGATGGTGATGGTTCACAATATATTTCTTTGACATATTCTACCTATTTAGAGGGGGATAATAGCTTAATTCGCTATTTCTTTAAATTTAACAATACAGCCTGGAACTGCGAACTTAATTTTAATTTTATTACGGTGTCTAGTACAGGGTTGTTCATAAATTCTGTTTGTGTATGTGTAGTTTATGGCACGTCTAGCATATTTCCTTTGTTTGCATTATGCAAAAGTTTAACACTACTACCGTTAAAAAGTGATTTTGCTCAATGCAATGTTCGACCAGTTGATTTTTGTTGGTTAAAATAGACTTTTTGTGTTTCTTAACCTCACATCTATGCTATGGCCACTCTGACCTATATATACGACATCACAGTTGTCACACTTTATTTCATATACCCCCGATTTTTTAATATCTTCTGTCTTTTCTTTATTATTAACCAACAAGCGACCTGAATTATTTCTATTCGTTGATATTGTCTTAATATCTAATTTATTTAATCTATTAATAATGTAATAATTTTCTCTGTTTATTTTTTATAAATTTGTCAATAAGTAACTCATCATAGCCATTGTTTTTTGCTAGTGTTTTAAGACTTCTAACTTCTTCTTCAAAGTTAACCCTATTTAAATTTAAAGATAATAGTCTGTGTACATAGCTATGAAACGGTGACATTTTTATCTTCCAAGATTGATTACAATTTGGATGTGTAAGAGTGTCAGTAAAAGTTGGCTTTCTGTAAATATCAAGTTCTAGCCCATGTTCTTTACGTGTCAGCGTAATATCTAAAAAGTTTATTGACCATTCTTTTTCCATTTCAACTGTAAACTGAATTTTGTTGTTTAGAGAGTTAATAAAATAAATGAAATACGACAATTGTCTCTCAGTACCGATCCGTATATAAAACACATCGTCAAGATATCTTACCCAAAAATGTATGTATTTAAGGAGAATATTGTTTGTGGTAAAAAGATTGTTTTCAAAATTTGCCATGAATATTTCAGCTAATAATGGGCTTAGGTAAGCCGTTTATTTGTGTATATATTTTATTATTGAATTTAAAATAATTTTGTTTAATACACATATTGATTAATGTTTGTAAATCTTTTTGTTCATTTTGATTCAATTCAATGTTCGAGATAAGACGTAATATACCCTTAAGCTCATGAATAGGGATAGAGGTAAATAAACTTTTAACATCAAAAGAAACTAATTTGGCATTTTCGGGTAAGGTTATGTTTTCCAATTTGGTCACAAGTTCTAAAGAATTTTTTATACTAAGAGGGGATTGAAGCTTGATCAACTGTGGTAAAGTCGAATTGAGTTTATTTAATAGTCTATAAGCCGGTGCATTAATATAAGACACTATTATTTTCAATGCAAAGCTCATAGCGGCTTCTTAAGTATAAGGAAAATATTGCGGTCCAGTGTCTGTTGCAGTCGAAAAAATAAATAGCCTGACTGAACTTAGCATAGCTAATGCTACAGACACTGAGCCGCTAGATGGCGCCTGCTGATTGTTTTGGATGTCGCTATCCTAAGGATACCGAGATGTGACAAATAGTCGAAGGATTCTCGTGTCGGTCGTCATATATCTACCTTGCACTGACGAGAACGAACAGCTCGAAACTGCGGTCTGCAAGTGGTGTTGGACGACTGGCACGATAGCTCCTTTAAGTAAGATCAATCTTTCGGCTGGTGTTTGTTGAAATCGAAGCATTAGCGTTCTGTTGGTAATATGCAACTATTACACTTAACGCGCCAGGCTTGTAATTTGTAATTCAGTGCTCGGTGGGTCGCATAGCCCGGAGAGTAGCTGTTGGTTTCAGTCTGGTTACGTTCCTTATAGTAAAATAAGGATATTATAGAGGAGTTTGCGACTGAAATATTATATTTTAGATAAAGTTTATTTAGACATTTTACAAAATTCTTTACCCATTTTGACTAATGATTGAAAATTTTGATGGCATGTATTCCCAACATGATGGTGGTACCCCAGTTTAGAAACCTAAATGAGAATTTTCGACATATGTGGATAGGTCAAAGTATACCTCATCATTGGCCTCTAAGGTCAGCAGATTTCAATCCTGTTGATTATTATCTTTGCAGACATTTATAATGAAAGGTGTATAATGTAGGCATTAATAGTAGAAGGGAATTTCTGTATTGCGTTAATAACGTTTGTGTAATAGTTAGAAATAATCCTGGTATAATTAGAAAAGCTAATGGAAATATTATTTCTAGAGCATAATAAATTAATATATTCATCAATCATTACTCCTGAATGCTTGATTTCATTCGAAACTTACACTAAATAAATCGAGTATAAAAACAATAAGATATTTTTTTGCATTTTTTAGATCTCTACAATTGCAATTGTCATGTCATGCGATGGAGTTGAAGAAAGCGGTAGGAAAATCGTAAAAACTTGTTTTCTGAATCAGGAAGTTCTGGAAAAGCCATCGATTAAACAGGACCTCGTCTTGTTCGCCAAATTTACCAAGCAGCTTGCGCCTACATTTTCTGCAGCAGGATTTTTTGAGATAAATCAGTCGGTTTTGTCCACGTTGTTCACTGCTGTTATAACATATTTAATCATAATTCTACAATTTAATATGACGTTGTGAGCAATTGATGCAAAATAAAAGCTTAATTAGTAAATTAGCGTTGGTTCTCTGTTTACCTCACTTGTACATACATACTGAACATATTTTAAGAGTAAAATTAACAAATAAAAGTGCAATATGAACCATAACTATCCACTACTGCTTTGAAGTTGTAAGAAAAAACAAAATCTAATTCATTCGTGGAAAGAAATTTAAAATGTAAGCTGTGAATGTCGAACCAATCACGCCAATGAAATCATTAATTCACAACCCTTTCTACTTGATCAGCTATTTCATTTCCTTATATACCCTGCTGGCCTGACGTCCGCGCCAGTTTTATCCTATTGTGGTCTGTCTAGAACTATTATCGTTGCCTAGTTGTTTGCTACATAATTTGAGCACAAGTCATCATGATTGCGGTTGTCAGGCTTGATCAGCAGTTGAATATACTTTTAAGTATTTATTCTACTGAGAAACTTTGACACGAGAAGGTATCTGAAACGGGTTAGTCCTATGGGATGTAATAACTAATAATAATAAATAAAGACACATTTTATTATTAGATATAACACATCACATGTTTAACTTTATAAATTGTAAAATTGTATAGCAACAATGAAGTATGTAGTAATGGTACTAATCAAAGAGAGTAAAGTTGATCGATTTATAGGAAAAAATCCAGCAGCGGTGAAGACAGGTCGTTGACTGTCAATAAGAGTCTTCAATCTCTTAAGTTCTTTACTTTCCATGGAACCAACAGGAAGGTATTGTTCAAGTTTGAAACAGCCGGTCAACAATTTCTTTGGTTGTGCTATGGTAAGGTCACAGCAAAATATCACCATCACAGGTCCAAACTGAAATAAAAATAAGTAAAATTTAGATATAAGGTACAGAAATGGCGTCAACTGAAGGGAAATAAATGAGGTATAGGTATCGTAAAAGATGTAGTTCATGAAAAAGTTGAAAAAAACCCAAAAGTTCTGTTGCAGGGATGAAACATGGGTCACCCACCATTTTAGAGGGCGCTGAACATGATGGTGATATTTTTAAGGTTCCCACCTTTCAGCAACTACCCCTAAATTCGAAAAAACATCCCTATTTCGCGTTTTTTTCATCGTAGGCATGCGTATCGATTTCTTGGGCAGGATTCGGGTAGGCCGTATGAAATTTAATCATACAACATCTTATTCACCTTTGGGGTCACCCCTAATACTAAGATATCCCCAAAAAAATCAAAATGCATGAAAATTTGTTTAATAATAACAATAATAATAATAAATATTTATTTTCCAATAAGACTGTTTTCACAGTATAGGAATGGTCAGATACATTTTAAAATCTTACAATACATACATAACTGTACAAAAATTTAAAATATAATTGTTAAAAAGTGTGACTATAACTATATCTAACAATATTATGTGACTAGGCTAAAATAATAACATCTTATATAAGAAACTCATTTATGGTGTAACAACATTTTTCAATAAGATATTCTTTAATTTTTTTTTTAATTTATGAGTACATTGAAATTTTCTGGTAGATGATTAAAAAATTTAGTTCCAGCATAAGAACATGATTTTTCAAATGCACTAGATTTATGCTGTTCAAGCCTGATCATGTTACCATGACGCGTATTATAATTATGTAAGTCACTATTTTGTTGATAGGAGTTTACATTAGATTTCATATGTAATAAGCAGCGATATATATAAATTGAGGGAAATGTTATATTTTACGAAGAACGGCTTACATGAGTCTCTGGGTATTATGTCGAAAATTAATCTCATAATTCTTTTTTTATGCAATCAATATTCTCTCGGTGTTACTGGAGTTACCCCAAAATACTGCATTGTACGATAGATAACAATAAACCAAGGCATAGTAAACATTTAATATACTCGGTGTATCAAGAGTATTTTTGAGCTGCAAGATCGCATAATAGGCAGTATTTAGTTTTTTACATATGTAGTCAGTGTGTGTGCTCCAGCTTAAATTTGAATCGATAAAGTACCTAAAAATTTAGTTACGGTGGTACATGTGAAAACTGAACCATCCGCAATTATTTTACTTATACGGGGAATTTTTCTTTTGCTGGTAAACTCCATACAGACGGTTTTCTCGGTATTTAATATCAAAGCGTTGGTGTGACACCACGTGCTAAATTCATCTATGATACGTTGTACACTTGTTGACAATTCAGTTACCGTATCAGAAGCAACGGCTATAGACGCATCATCTGCGAATAGAACCTTGCGATGAGGTGGTAACTCATTAACATAAAATAGAAATATGAGAGGTCCCAGGAGCGAACCCTGAGGTACACCCAAATCAAATTCATAAATATCCGATTTATTTTCATTTATTTTCACACGCATTTTTCGACGTTCCAGATATGATTTAATTAGCGATAAACTATTACCTCGAAGACCAAATGCATAGAGTTTATCTAAGGTGAAGTCTCTAATTTGAGGCTATCAAAAGCTCTGGTTAAATCAAAATATATATTTTTTTATCGAGAGTGCTCAATACGATTGTAATATTCATTTCTTCGCACCCTCTACCAACCACATCTAAAACCACCCCCTTTTCATATTCCTTGACACTGGGCATGTGGAATCTAGAAATATGCCCAGTTCCATACAAAATCCTATACAACAAATGCTCGCATGCCCAGTATCACTAAATGTGAAAGGGGGGTGGTTTTGGGGATTTGGGGGTGGTTGATGGAACGTGGTAAGCGAAATAGTATAGACATCGTGTTTAGCGCCCTCGAAAACGAGGAGAAAACATTTTCCACTATTTTGTATTTTTCGATGGATTTCAATGCTAGGGGTGGTGGTAGTTTCAACTCCGGTGGTGGATAATATGTTGAATCCTGCTTTCTTCTTTGCATTTTTCCTTGACAGAGCCATAATTTTTAAAATTTTCCAGTATGCGTTTTACAGTGTTTGGTGACGGTTTCCGTTTTCTGGATATCGTGTAGCAAATGTGCTGCAAGTTCTTGATATTACTTTATCACATTATCCATAAATAATAAACAAATTTAAAAACTTTTCATTGGTATAATTTAAACGTGCTGGCATTTTTTGACATAAGATAATGACTGATTGTTTCTAATCATGGCCATTTTGATGCAATGATTACAACAATTCATGAATTTCTAATAAAATCGCAAATATTTCAAAAAGTTGTAGCTTTAACCCCTACAATGCTAATATCAAAAAAAGGAAATTCAATTTTACACAACTTGACGTAAAAAAATATAGGGTGTTCTATTTGTCCTAATCATGTTTTCGCGGTTTGAAGTTGACAAAATGTAACGCGAAAAACGGAACACTTGGTATGATATTATTGAATTTATTTCAGTTGTAGAACGTAGTTCTCCTTGTGTTCCTGTTATGTGACAAGAAGCAAATGAGAATCTTTTACACGAAGAAAGTTATAATGGTTCTTGCAAACCATTGCATCTGTCAAATTATCTATAAAATGTCAAATATCTCTGAAACGGCAAGGTTAAGGTATAGGATATGCTACACATTTTCGACTCAGAATTTTATGCTCTTTTCAAAAACCCTAAAATATATAGGGTGTTCCATTTGAAATAAGCAAGTTGGTATCGACTTCCGGTATAATCGGAAGTACCAGCTGCTTGTAATTATTTTAGTTGGATTGACCATACCGACATTAGTAATTATCTAAATTTTCAAAATTTTCTGATACGTACTTTTCTCTATATCGATCGATTCAGTTCCCGGTGAGACACCCTGTATAAATTCAAATAATATATCGTCTACTTATCAATAGACTTCTCAAGGTAAACAATGTTGTGAAACAGCTTTACAGCTCATAATATCTTAATGGAAACAACAATTAAACAAACCGGGAACAGGAATATGTGCAGTATTTTTAGATCTTGAAAGGGTTTTCAAAACGATTGATAAGCAAATACTATTCTTAAAATTAAAAGGGCATGGCTTTCCAAATACATTGGTTTGGGAGTTTTCTTTTCAATCGTAAACGAATAATTAAAATAAATAATAATAAATCCGGACCCACTGTAAATAACTTTGGAGTGTCCCAAGGAAGCGTCCTTGGGCCACTGCTGTTTATAGTGTATATCAATGCCCTCGGGAATATTTTTGGGAAAATGTATAATCCACCTATTTGCAGATGATACCTGATATATTACGCTGACAATGATTTCATCAGCTGATGGAGACAGTAAACCTAGAACTAAGCAACGTCTCAAATAAATTCAAAGAAAATAAGTGAAAAGCAAATGAAATCAAATCAAAGTGGATGTTTTTTGGTTCAACTTATTTATACAACTCTTTTAAAGAACTAAACATAAATGTCATTTTAAATAATGAAAATGTGGACCATGCAAAAGGTATGAGATACTTAGGGCTTGTCATTGATGAGGAACTAAAACTAAATGATCACGTTGACTATGTGTCGAAGAATGTAGGTAAAAAATGGTCTATCTGCGTGTATGCAGTTAAGTTTCAACATGTTTGGCATTATTTGGTACAAATAGGGAATACTTTCAAGTTTGTCGCGTGGTAACTTACCATAGTTGCAATTCCATAAAGAATACTTATCAAATAACGATCCGCATCATAATCGATACAAAAAATCGATAAACTAGCCAACACCTGTAGAATTGAGTGAGCAAGCAGTAGTATCAGAGGCCAACCAAATAATTTATTAAAAGTTTCAACAACTTGGTACATTTGCATATAAAGCTTCCTGACTTTCTTTATCGTCTGAGTAACATCCTTATCGATGGCATTGGAAAGCATGGACGTTACAAACAAACTGTTGATTGCCTTATATTTTTCGTTGATTGAAAGTATGATGTTAAACATTATATTTGCTGTTACGTTTTCAAAATAATATAGTATTACAGTAGATGTATAATAAAAAGCAGGCCATCCCCAGATTACGATTTCCGAGATACCCAAAGCGAGGAAATAAACGCTTGATACAAGAAGTACAAAATTTGAATTTTTCAGAACTGACTTGCATGCCAGATCTTTGGTGTTCAGGTTACAAGCATTTTCCAAATTGCGCAGTTGATTTATTAAATCTTCCCAAGTACTCATGTTCCAAAACGAAGCTCCTAAACTAGTCACTAAAAACGTAGCCGCTCCTCCCACCTCGAACATTATATCCAAAATGATTAGATATTGAGATCTGTTTGTAAAATAAATTTTCTGCCGACTATAAAGGGCCATTACACACCCAGTTGTCATTAGAATGACAAAGAGTAATGCATAACACTTACATATGATTCTGTTGCTAAGCCTGTGACTATGGAAACTGTAACTTGGCGTTAGAGCAAATAGAGTTGAAAATTTTGCAATTGGTTCAAGGAATATAATACACTTTCGGCTCTGTGTTAGACGCATGTCGGCAGAGTCAGAGACAGTTATTAGTGCGATATGTTTATTAATATACTTAGAAGTAATCTAGTGACAACAATTTAGTTAATTGACAATCATTTAATGGTATAATGAACTAGAATTTGCTTTTATAAGTTGACGACAATTGTCTAACATGTTAACGAAGAAAATATAGAAGCAGCGGCGGCCGGTGTAATAATTTACAGAGGGTTAAAAGATAATTAATAATCCGATTTTTTCCAGGAAGTGAGTCGCCTAATGCCATAATGGTAATAGGTAGTAGGGTTTAATGTACATCATCTAAAGGGAGCTTAAATGGATACCTATTATATAGTGCATGCGTAGAAGAACAAAAACCTAGAACAGGTGACGAAAAAAGGGTTTGCACTGTTAAAAATTAGCTTCTGATACCTTTAACTTAAAATTTGAGACAGAGACAAGAGGAAGGAGGCGAAGGAAGCTGTAGCGAATACTTGGAGGGTATCCTCCCGTTCAAGACACTTGAAAATTAGGACACATATACGTTCAGGGCATAAACAAACCCATGATAAAGTTGGTTCTATATAGATTTTTCTAATAGTTCAAATTTTTGTAACAGTTCAGAATATGGTTCAAATGTGCTTTTAGAGGGCGGAATATTAAACATAATATTTTTAGTCGCAAACTCCTCTATAAATCCTTATTTTACTATAAGGAACCTAACCAGGCTGCAACCAACAGCTACTCTCCGGGCTATGTGCCCCGCCGAGCGCTGAATTACAAGTTACAAGCCTGGCGCGTTAAGTGTAATAATTGCATATTACCATCAAAACGCTAATGCTTCGATTGCAACAAACACCAGCCGAAAGACTGATCCTACTTAAAGGAGCTCCCTTGCCAGTCGTCACACACCACTTGCAGACTGCAGTTTCGAGCTGTTGGCTCTCGTCAGTGCAAGGTAGGTATGCGACGACCGACATGAGATTATTATTAGCCGTTACTCGACTCCGAGTATAAAAATGTTACAGTCGATAAATTGTGTACAATAAAAAACAAGTAAAAGGTCTAGTCTATTGTAATTCCCATTTATCTACGGTGCACACGACTATGGCTATAGAGGCCAATTCGGGAGAGCACATGTCGACCGCAGTCAGGACAAACATAGACCTGGTTAGGTCTTGGATTCAGCCTTCTTGCAGCAACATTTCCTTGATAGCTGGCCACAACTCCTCGCCATTCGGTTCTGTCCGCTGCAAGTTGTTCCCATTGCTCGTCTGCAATACCGCAGGATTTTAGATTTTCATGGAGAGCGTCTTTGAACCTCTTTCGTTGACCGCCACGCCTTCTTCTACCGCTTAGCAATTCACCATAAAGTGTACATTTAGGAAGGCGGTTATCATGCATACGATGAACGTGACCTGCCCATCTTAGGCGTGCTCTTGAAATAAGCACCTCAATTGGAAGGCTGTTTGCTCTCCTGAGTACTTCCACGTTTGATATGTGATGGAACCAACGGATTTTCATCATACTTCTGAGGTGTCTTTGCTGAAAACGTTCTAATTCTTTCACATGACGACGGTAAGTGACCCAGCTTTCACATCCATATAGCAGTGTTGGAATGACCACTGCTCTGTAGACAGCCATTTTCGTTGACAAAGCAAGGTCGTGGTTGTCAAATACTCTCTCTCTAAGTCCCCAGAGTGCTCTAGATGCAGCGTTAATTCTATTGCGAATCTCGCTGTCCATGTTTGCTTTGTCATTAACAACGTTGCCTAAGTAATTGAACTGATCCACCACTTCAAGAGAATTTCCGTTAAGTGTAATGTCTATTTGGTTCACTTGATGGGGAGTTGACATAATCTTAGTCTTTCCAATGTTGATTTTAAGTCCCAAGGAATCATAGCTCTGGGCATACACATCTAAAAGTTCTTGAAGCTCTTCCGGCGTAGAGGCTAAAAGTGCACAGTCATCCGCATACTGGAGATCACAAATGAATCGTGTGCGTGTCTTCGTGAAAGCTCTAAAGCGCCCTATGTTAAAGAGACCGCCATCAAAACGGTATCTGAGACCTATTCCTCTGACTGTCAGTTTGTTGTCAACAATAATTGTTAGAGCAGTGGTAAACAAATTAAAAAGTAGGGGTGCCAGGACACATCCCTGCCTAACTCCAGTGAGGGTTTGGAAAGGTTCGGTTGCCTCATTATTATACATAACCTGGGCGTTGTTGTTTGTATGTAGACTGCGACATACTTCCACAAATTTTCTGGGGATACCTAAGCGGAACATAATTTTCCAGAGCACTTCCCTGTCCACCGAGTCAAACGCCTTGGTTAAATCAATGAAGGCCATGTGAATTTCTCCTTGATGTTCGAGTGCTTTTTCTTGAAGCTGTTTAAGTGTGAAGATTAAATCCGATGTGCCTCGGTTTGGTCTAAAGCCACTCTGTGTTTCAGGAAGTAACTTTTCCATAACAGGTGTTAGCCTATTTGCCATCGCTTTAGTGAGTATCTTCCCTCCAACAGCCAGGAGAGCTATACCCCTGTAATTTCCACAGTCCGCAGCGCTCCCTTTGTTTTTGAAGAGGTTGATTAAAAGTGTATCACGAAACTCCTGCGGAGCTTGACCACTTTCCCACACGACATCAAACAGTTTTTTGAGGTAGGGTATGAGCTCTGACGACACAGCTTTAAAGATCTCAGCTGGGAGTGAGTCGGCGCCGGGAGATTTGTTATTTTTTAGCTGCCCAATGGCGGTTAAGATCTCTTCCGTTGTTAGTGGTTTATCTAAGTCTTCGAAGGTGTCATATTGAGGGATAAGATTTATAATATCGTGATCGGCTTGACTTTGCTGGTTAAGAACGTTAGAGTAGTGTTCTTTCCATCGGGCTCTTATTTCCTGGTCTTCTTTGAGGAGATTTCCATTTAAATCTTTAATAGGGCACATATTTTTCCGACTGGGGCCGTACACTGCTTTTACTCCTTGAAAGAAATTCCTGTAGTCGTGTGAATCGGCGTACCTTTGAATTTCTCTGGCCTTGCTTGCCCACCACTCGTTCTTTATTCTTCTGATTTCGCGTTGCGTTTCATACTTAGATTGGGTAAAAGCTTCTGCTTTTGATGAGTCATTGGGGTGATTGATAGCGTTTTGAAAGGCAGTATGTTTGCGGTCAAGAAGTTCTTGTATAAAAGCTTCATTATCATTGAACCAGTCCTCCTGTTTTTTACTTGCTGCAGTGCCAAGAATTTCCTCACTCGCACTTTTTAAACTGTCTTTAATTTGTGTCCAGGTAGCAGCGACATCTACAGAATTGGTTTCTTCTAGAGCACTCAAATTCTCTTGAACTTTTTGCTTTAGCTGTTCGACGGTTTGTTGGTCACGCAATTTACTAATACAGAGACGGAGTCTACGTTTTACTTGAGTTCTTCGGTGTTTGGGTCTCATAACAATTTTCATTTTAGAGACAACAGGACGATGATCGGTCCAACATTCGCTATCAATGCGCGCCTTTGTAATTTGGACGTCCTTGAGATGCTTCCTACGTACGATAACATAGTCCAGTAGATGCCAGTGACCTGATCTGGGGTGACGCCAGGTGCCTTTAAATTTATCCTTTTGTCGGAAAATGGTGTTTGTTATAACTAGATCATGTTCGGCGCATTTAGATAGGAGTAGTTGACCGTTAGCGTTCATGTTGCCCAAACCGTTCTTGCCTATGATGCCTGGCCAGGTGTCTGCATCTCTCCCTACTCTAGCGTTAAAATCGCCAAGAATAACGAGTCGTTCCGTTTTAGGTATTCTACAGAGGGTTTCTTCCAGCTGTTGATAGAAGCTTTCCTTGGTTTCGTGACTTGCATCCAGAGTGGGAGCGTAGGCGCTTATTAGATTTACCGCGTTGCCATCTGATAGCTCATAGCGTAGCAGCATTAGACGCTCGGATAGGCCTTGTGGTACTTGTGTTAAGTTGGATACAAGTTGATTCCGAACGGCAAATCCTACTCCATGTTGTCTTCTTGAATTGGTGGGAAGACCTTTCCAATAGAAGGTGTAGTACTTTTCTGTGAGAGAGCCTTCCTCCAAAAATCGAGTTTCGCTGAGAGCTGCAACGTCAACATTGAGTCGGTGAAGTTCTCTATCTATTAGAGCAGTTCTTCTTTCAGGCCGATCGGTGCGAGTGCTGTCGTTCAAAGTACGAACATTCCAAGCGCCGTAGATGAAAGAATTAGTTTTGTTGGATTTAACTTGTCGGTGTTTTTTCGACATTCGATGAGGTGTCCCTGTGGGCACCCTCCCCCGGAGATCCGATCGGGAGGGTATTTTACCTCCGGATGATTTTGTCCCACTTGAACGCTCCATCATTTTTTTAAAGCCTTAATCGACTGAAAACGAAGCTGCATTTGAAGTTTTAGCTGGAGCAGGTATGCAACTGACCAGCTCGGTTGCGGAAGGCGAGTGGTGTGGTCCCATGGCACAGAAGGAGACTGCGACGATGGGGTAACCCAACGATTCCAAAAGCAACCTTTGTGTGCGGTGGGTTATTTTTACCGCACTCTTCGTGAGAAGGTGGATGTGCTCACGGCAAAAGGTAAGGGTTATTCCGCCCTTATTCGGTCGTTAGAGCCTCGTTAGTGAAAACAGGGTGCACCAAGTTCAAATTGAACTCATCGCGAAGGTGAGGTTAACAATTGAGTAGGAGAGGCTATAACTTGCGCTTCACTACCCCATTACACCCCGACATGAGAATCCTTTGACTATAGTACATCCCGGTATTTTTACAATAGCGACATGTAAAACAGCCAGCAGGCGCCATCCAGTGGTCCAGTGTCTGTTGCAATCGAAAAATAAATAGCCTGACTTGGCTTAGCATAGTTCAAACGTGCTTTTAGAGGGCGGAATATTAAACATAATATTTTTAGTCGCAAACTCCTCTATAAATCCTTATTTTACTATAAGGAACCTAATCAGTCTTTCGGCTGGTGTTTGTTGCAATCGAAGCATTAGCGTTTTGATGGTAATATGCAATTATTACACTTAACGCGCCAGGCTTGTAACTTGTAATTCAGCGCTCGGCGGGGCACATAGCCCGGAGAGTAGCTGTTGGTTGCAGTCTGGTTAGGTTCCTCATAGTAAAATAAGGATTTATAGAGGAGTTTGCGACTAAAAATATTATGTTTAATAGTTCAGAATATGGATAGCCAATTGATGGATATAAAGTAAAGGAATTTTAGAAATTTTCTCTGCACTTGCTCCAAACTAATAATAAACACCACAGAAATTAGACAATTAGAAACTGTCAATATATTTCTTATATATAGGTGACCAAGTAAAGTGTATACGACGGGAATTGAAACCGTATAAAAACTAAAAGCCGGCAAAAACAGTCGGTGTCTCTTTAGTGTACATGGGCGGAGGTAAATAGAAATGATTGTCATAATAAAATGTTAAAATTGTATTCATTTTTTGTTTATTAGGTTCATTTCGCCAATAACATATTTTTGAGGTATTATATCAGTTTTAGATATAAAGTCTAAATATTTAAATTTATTGATTTTAGTTTTAAAGTTATCAATAACATATTCCTTTTTGAAATTTTGTTCTTTTATTCTTTTCAGTAATGCGCGTTTTTTTGGAACTTTTACAGGAATTTCCATTTTTTTTCTCATGAATTTTAAAATGTCTTCCTTTTTTGTGCTGTTATTTGGTATTTTATTTAATATACGCTAGTGATAAGAAGCATTATCTAATACAATTACCGAATTTGGCGGAATATTTGGTAGAAGCTGTTGAAAAAACCATTTTTCGAATAGATCGGCTGTCATGTCTTCGTGATAGTCTGCAGAAGTTTGTGATATTTTTTTGGCCGACAAGAGCAACGCATTGGGTACAAACCCATTTTCACTTCCCGCATGAAATATGATAACGCGTTTTCCTCTAGAACACGGAGTATTTAAAACACAATTGTGCGAACTATCTACCCAACCATACTGAACAACATCATGCGTGTCAAACCACGTCTCGTCTAGATACACTATATGCCTGTTTAGTTTACGATATTCTCTAATTTTTTCCAAATAATCTACTCGAAGTGAAACTATACGTCGCGATTCCATAATTACCATACGACTGTCAAGTTTTTTATGTTTAAAGTCGCATTTTAATAAGACATTTCGTAGTGTATCTAAAGACCTATAATTATAATGAGGATAATCGCTCAATTTTTCTTGAATCATTTTTAACGTAGGAACTATATTTTCTTCATACATATTATAAATTATACGCCGTATTACATCTCTAGTGGCATCATCAATATTTTTTAATTTCGTATTTTTCCGTTTCCTCTTTGCGCTGTGATCTATAACATCGCCTTCTTGAATTACGCGATAAATTGTTGATTTTGATATTTTAGTTAATTCGTTAATACGTCGTATTATTTCTTTCTCACATTATTCAGGATTTTCGCTTTTCAAACATTCATGTATATTTAAAATAATACGTTGACTTTGTACGTGTAAATCTTGGTTTTTAAACTCTAAATTTTTCGACAATAGCCGGTTCAACTATTTCGGGATTTTCGGGCGTTATTATATTATCCTCTGTTTCAAATGGTCTCCAGAAAGCCATGGTAAATTAGTAAATAATTAAAATATTTTACCTTTTATACAGTAATAAATATTTATAAATATGAACAGTAACTAATTAAACTCCTACGCTTGATACTATAATAGGTATTTATGCACTGCACTGGCACATAGACAGCACGTTGTTAGACTTCCAGGTTGACTGATAAGAAACGATTTACGAGTTTTTTTGTGCCAGTAGGCCTGTCCGTTTTATTACCTTTAAACCAGTGCAGTCGTAGTTGGTTCATTCAGGCTGATTACATAGCCAGTCTCGGACTCGCCTGCACAGTTTCAACTACCGTTCGAATCTCGATACCATTGCCAAATATATAGGACAAAATATCAAGTTCAGTGCGCACGGTCCTGTGCTTTAAAACGGACCAGTTTCAATTTTGGCCGTATTTACTATAATACAAGCGTATTCTTTCTAATCTACTTCTTACTAAGGTAAAATATAAGAGCTTTAGGGCATTCATATTTTCAAATACTTTACAATTATTTATAATAAATCCCATCTTACGGGAGGGGGAAGCAATTATTGTTGCAATATGGTCAGAAAAAGATAGTTTTGGATGCAACATTACCTCCAGATCTTTCATCGCTTTTATTCTCGTGAGCATATTCTCACCTAAGGAATAATTGTATTCAAAAAAGTTTTGCTTGTGGGTAAATGTCATGGATTTGTAATTACCGACATTTAGATTAAGATCGTTTTCTGAACACCACTGACAAATGACACCACTGATTCATCATTAATAGTAGAGTACAATTTTAAATCATCTGCAAAGAGTTGTCTTTCAACATTAATTACATTGGTTATATCATTAATAAATATTAGAAATAATAGAGGTCCTATATTTGACCCCTGAGGTACCTCTGATGTGGAGATGAACTCAGGAGATTACAAACTATTGTACTGTGCATATTGATGTCGGCCTCTTATATGTTAATTTAACTAAAATTCTTGCTTGTGTGTCAAAATTGGTAACACCAGTATGGAGCTTATTAAATATTATCTCACTAATCATTCTCAATTTGTATCTAAAGGTAATAATAAATCGGAAACACGTGGTATTACGGAAGGAGTTCCTCAAGGTTCTGTATTGGAACCATTACTTTTCCTCATTTACGTAAACGACTTGCCCAATATCACCCGTAATGCTGATTTTGTCCTATTTCTTGATGGCACAACAGTTATATCGAAGAATAAACATGTAAATAACTTACCAAATGCTCATGATACACAGTCATTAGTTCAAGGGTAATTTTTGTCGAATAATTTGACCTTAGATGCCTATAAATCTGAGAATACGGTATTTTTATTTGGCCACGTCAATGCTGCCATGAAGAATCATACAGTCCATTGTGTAAAGCCCCTAGATTCTATTTGGATAATAATTAACTCGGGAAAACCACACGAACTTCGTTTACAAGAATGTATCCGGCAAGGCAGGTATCAAAAACAACTTTAACTAGAGTTCAAATGTGCTTTTAGAGGGCTTAATATTAAAACATAATGTTTTTAGTCGCAAACTCCTCTATACAATCATTATTTTACTGTAAGGAATGTAACCAGACTGCAACCAACAGCTACTCTCCGGGCTATGTGCCCCGCCGAGCGCTGAATTACAAGTTACATACCTGGCGCGTTAAGTGTAATAATTGCATATTACCATCAAAATACTAATGCTTCGACTGTAACAAACACCAGCCGAAAGACTGATCCTACTTCAAGGAGCTCTCATGCAGTCTGGCTATGTTCCTTATAGTAAAATAAGGATTTTATAGAGGAATTTGCGACTAAAAATGTTATGTTTTAATATTCCGCCTTCTAAAAGCACATTTGAACTATGCTAAGCCTAGTCAGACTATTTATTTTTCGATTGCAACAGATACTGGACCACTAGATGGCGCCTGCTGACTATTTTACATGCCGCTATCCCAAAGATACCGAAATGTACTAAATAGTCAAGTGATCCTCGTGTCGGTCGTCACATGCCTACATTGCACTGACGAGAGCCAACAGCTCGAAACTGCAGTCTGCAAATAGTGTGTGACGACTGGCATGAGAGCTCCTTTAAATAGGATCAGTCTGGTGTTTGTTGCAATAGAAGCATTAGCGTATTGTACTTGTAATTCAGCGCTCGGCGGGGCACATAGCCCGGAGAGTAACTGTTGGTCGCAGTCGGGTTACGTTCCTTATAGTAAAATAAGGATTTTATAGAGGAGTTTGCTACTAAAAATATTATGTTTTAACTTTATTTACAGCCTATTTTCTTTTAAAAAACAAATGTCTTCTTAACAGCCTCTCAAGTTACCCCCTGGAAAGTCTTGTGTTAGGTAGAGAGACGAGGCCCTACAGTTTATTGTGGAGTTCGAACCACTCTTGGGGCAATTTTTTATAATGAAAAATTGTATCGCCTTGCGGGCCTCGAACCCACTTCGCGAGGCATACTCAGTTTGCTAGTCAAACGTTTTAGCACACTGAGCTACCGTCCTCCTTTTGAATTTATACATTCCAGAAAATGGGTTAGCTTTGAAGTTAATCGTCGTGTGATAACTTACCATAGTAACAATTCCATAGGAAGTACTTAACAAAAAACTATCCACTCTCATAGAGTCATAATTATTAAAGAAAACCGACAAGCAGTCCAACACCTGTAGAATTGAATGAGCTAGCAGCAGAATCAGTGGCCAACCGAATAGTTTATTGAAGGTTCCCACAACAGCATACGTTTGCAAGTAAAATTTATTCACTTTATTTATGGTCTGGGTCACATCCTTATCGACAGCATTTGAAAGATTAATAGTTGTGAGCAAATTGTTCATTGCTTTATATTTTTCGTTAATTGAAAGCACAATATTAAACATAATATTTGCTGTTATACATTCAGAATAATATAAAAATGTTGTAGTTGTATAGTAAGTGGCATACGTTCCCCAGATGACGTGTTGACAAGTAACCAAAGCGAAGAAGTAAACGCTTGATACAAGAAGTATAATATTAGAATTTTTCAAAACTGACTTGCACGCCAGATCTTTGGTGTTCAGGTTATAAGCATTTTCCAGATTGTGCAGTTGATTTATTAGTTTTTCCCAAGTACTCATGTTCCAAAACGATGCTCCTAAAGTGGTCACTAAAAACGTAGACAGTCCTACCATTTCGAACAATACATCTAACAGAAATATGTACTGCGACGTGTTTGTATAATAAATTCTGAGTCGACTACAAAGGCTATACGCACTTCCTATTATCATTAAGAGCGTTATGAATAATGCGTAGCACTTAAACGTGATTCTGTTGGTAAGACTGTGACTGTGAAAACTGTAACTTGGCAAAATAGCAAACAGAGTTGAGAATTTTGCAATTGGTTCAAGGAATAGTATACACTTCCGACTGTTCATTAAACGCATGTCGGCAGAGTGTATTAGGGTAGTAATTTATTTAATATACTTAAAGGAAATCGAGTGACAACAATTTGGTTAATAGACAATCATTTAATGGTAAAATAAACTATAGCATATTTTTACAATTTGTCAAAAATTGTCTAAACATATTATCGGAAAGCAAATATAAAAGCAGCGGCGGTCCGTCTAACAATTCACAGGGAGTAGTCGACCGGTGCAGTTATGGATTTTTATATGGTGTAGCTAGAAAAAATCACTTAAAGCCAATTTTGATTGACACGCATCTCTATGCTTCTTTGAAATGATGTTTCTACTATATTACAATCCATAGCCATCCGCGTGTAGCTTATTTTTCAATGACATACATGCCCTACAATATTTTAAAAATGGTAGTATATTGTATGTTCGTTTGTATAAAGGATTATAGTATAATAATACCTATACAGGGTATCTCACCGGGAAATGAATCGATCGATATAGAGGAAAATACGCATCAGAGAATTTTGAAAATTTAGATAATTACTAATGTCGGTGTGGCCAATCTAACTAAAATAATTACAAGCAGCTGGCACTTCCGCTTATACCGGAAGTCGATACAACTTGCTTATTTCAAATGGAACACCCTATATATTTTAGGGTTTTCGAAAAGAGCATAAAATTCTGAGTCGAAAATATGTAGCATATCCTATACCTAAACCTAGCCGTTTCAGAGATATTTGATATTTTATAGAAAAGTTGACAGGTGTAACGGTTTGCAAGAACCGTTATAACTTTCTTCGTGTAAAAGGTCCTCATTTGCTTCTTGTTACGTAAAAAAAACAAGGAGAACTACATTCTACAACTGAAATAAATTCAATAATATCATACCAAGTGTTCTGTTTTTCGCGTTACATTTTGTCAACTTCAAACCGCGAAAACTTGTTTAGGTCAAATGGAACACCCTGTATTTTTTTACGTCAAGTTGTGTAAAATTGAATTCCCTTTTTTCTGATATTAGCATTGTGGGGGTTAAACTTACAACTTTTTGAAATATTTACGATTTTATTAAATTGTTGTAATCATTTCAACAAAATAGCCATTATTAGAAACAGTCAGTCATTATCTTATGTAAAAAAATGCCAGCACGTTTAAATTACACCCACGAAGACTTTTTAAATATGTTTATTGTTTATGGAGAATGTGATAAAGTAATATCAAGAACTTGCAGCACATTTGCTACTCGATATCCAGAAAAATGGAAACCGCCACTAAACACTGTAAAACGCATAACGGAAAATTTTAAAAAATATGGCTCTGTCAAGGCAAAAATGCAAAGAAGAAAGCCTATTGCCGATGACGAAAATATTGAAATAGTTATTCTGGGATATTTTCATGCATTTCCAAGGATGTCATTAAGACAAGCTGCTCTGGAATCGGGACTATGCAAGGATTCAATTCACAGAATCTTATTAAAACATAAGTTTCACCCATTTTCATTCTATATGGTTCAAGGATTAAAAGAAACAGATTTCCTAAGAAGACAAAATTTTTGTTAGTTTATTCTAATAAGGTCTGAGGGTCACGATTCTTATTTGGGAAATATTATATGGACAGATGAAGCAAAATTTACTAAAAATGGACTTTTTAATAGACACAATTCGCATTATTGGAGTGACTCAAATCCTCATATGTTCAGAGAGCGAAACTTTTAGGAAAGTTGGCAGTTGAATGTTTACTGTGCCATAAGAAACGATAGAGTGGTGGCATTACAATTTTATCAGGAAAATTTAAACGGTAAAATGAATTTTCTCTTCTACTAATATGTATAGATAATTTTTTTTTTTTTTTTTTTGGTGAAAGGTATCTGAATATCTTACAAAATTTTAATAATAACTATTTAGAAAATTTACCTCTCGCCGAACATAGAAACATTTTTTGTCAGCACCGTCGTGCTCCCCCACATAACGCATATTTAATTAATAATTATTTACAAGAAACTTTTTATGATCAATGGATTTCCAATAATGGACCTTTCTTATGGCCTCCTCGCTCTCCCGATTTATCAGTTCTGGATTATTTCATTTGGGGAACTATTAAAAATAAAGTTTATGAAAGCCCATTAACAACCATTGAAGATTGTATGCAAAGAGTAAGAAATGCATTTCAAAACATATCACAGGATTCAATTACCCATGAGGAACTAATCCGAAGGTGCGAAAAATGTGTCGAGGTTTGAGGGCGAAATTTTGAGCAACTATTAAATTAAAATGAAATCATATTTTAAATTGATCTTATCTCTGCTATTTTAGATCATGCCATATCTTTAATTCGATTAATACGCATGTTACAATGTTAGTGTTATTTTGCGTTTTTGTGGATATCGAGTAGCAAATGTGGTGCAAGTTCTTAATATAACTTTGTCACATTCTCCATAAATAATAAACAGATTTAAAAAGTCTTCGTGGGTGTAATTTAAACGTGCTGGCATTTTTTGACATAAGATAATGACTGATTTTGATGAAGTGATTACAACAATTCATGAATTTCTAATAAAATCGCAAATATTTCAAAAAGTTGTAACTTTAACACACACAATGCTAATATCAGAAAAAAGGGAATTTAATTTTACATAACTTGACGTAAAAATATTCAGGGTGTTCCATTTGACCTGAACAGGTTTTCGCGGTTTGAAGTTGACAAAATGTAACGCGAAAAACGGAACACTTGCTATGACATTATTGATTTTGTTTCAGTTCTATAACGTAGTTCTTCTTGTGTTCCTTTTACGCGACAAGAAGCAAATGAGGATCTTTTACACGAAGAAAGTTATAATGGTTCTTGCAAACCGTTGCGCCTGTCAAATTTTCTATAGAATGTCAAATATCTCTGAAACGGCTAGGTTTAGGTATAGCATATGCTACATATTTTCGACCCAGAATTTTACGCTCTTTTCGAAAATTCTAAAATATATAGGGTGTTCCATTTGAAATAAGCAAGTTGGTATCGACTTCCGGTATAAGCGAAAGTGCCAGCTGCTTGTAATTATTTTAGTTGGATTTGCCACACCGACATTATCTAAATTTTCAAAATATTCTGATGCGTACCTTTCTCTATATCGATCGATTCAGTTCACGGTGAGACACCCTGTATATTTGTATATAAACTAGCAACAAACTTTACTCACTTAGCCAATGACATTTTCTACAGAACGTACGTAAAAATTTCATATTTACTTCGAATTTATTTCGATACTCAAGCCGACGCTGCCGTGCACTGCACAATGACAAGTACGCAAGCATCGACGAGGGCGCCGATAGAGTCCCGGAGAACGACGTAGATGTTTATATTGTCTTAGGAAAATTTGTTTCGTAGTCTGTATTATGTAAAAAATTTAAATCACATTCTGGTTCGGGTGACAAATTAGTATTTGGCTTGTTGTGGCACTAAATAAACATTAGATGTTTATGAAATATTAGTTTTGATTTTTAACGAGCAAGTGGGATAAAATTATGTTTAGTCCACCGCATTTAGTGAAAAAGGAGCAGAATCTTCAGACCAATTCATACAAAAGCAAATTATGGTTTCCCAGGTAGGTTCTGGTATCCTGAATAAGGTCTCAAAAGTCCCCAAAATGGGAATGTAAAGATAAAATTTGGCAACGATGTAAAAAGCTAAAATCGTGCTCTGAAACGAATTTTTTGAGATATCTTGCTTTTCTTTGCCTCTACGACAAAAGTACATCAGACCAAAAAGAAAGTTATGGAAATTCTCTATAAAAAAGATAGGTCTTTTTTTCGTATACGCAACAGCTTTTTCAAAATTTTTCATTGAATTTGAACTTATGTAATATTATAAATAATTTAAGTACTCTAGTACACACCACACTTGAGGTTGAGTACTAGGTGCATTTTTTTTAACATTCAAGCAGGATTGTCCAATGGAAGGTGCCGCAAACTGGTGAACAATTAAGTCCCAACCACCCAATGGTCCACAGCCTTTCGTACACTTGAAGAAAATCATCTTCAAAAGACAATCAGGTGCAGGAAGTTGGGATGTTGTTTTTGGCCAACGTCGAGATTTTAAATTTAAGCAAAAAAAATTCCTGTTTGTCTGTCTGTCTGTAACTTTTTTGTGTGCACGTTTACTCCGTAAAACAATTTTTCTTCTATACACCAATAAATATTTAAAAAAATATTAATTAAACAATTAATATTAACGCGGCGCTACCTGCTGTATACTATTGTAGAGAGGCATAGCATTGGACATCCTTGATAGAGGCGCTGAATTTATAATATTTCAAACTAAAATTGGTTAAACTATAACTTACCATACATCCAGTTCCATAAAAAATACTTAGAAAAAAACTATCAACTTTCCCATATGTATTGTAGCCGGCAAAAAGTATCGACAAGGAATCTAACACCTGTAGAACTGAGTGGCCGAACAGTAGTAGCAGAGCCCATCCAAATAATTTATTGAAGGTGTCCACGACTTCATTTATTTGCAAGTAGATTTTTTTGACTTTTCTTACAGTTTTAACAAAATCCTTATCCACGTTACGCACATTAATCTTTGTAAGTAATTTTATGATCCCTTTATACTTCTCGTTAATCGAAAGTATGATATTAAATATTATATTTGCTATTATGCATTCAAGGTAATACAAAGTTAGTGTAGATGTATAATAGATTGCAGATGGATAAAATACTACGTTTTGTATAACACCCATTATGAGAAAATAAACACTTGATACAAGAAGTATAAAATTTGAGTTCCTTAGTACTGATTTGGAGGATAGTCCCTTAGTGTTCAGGTTATTTATGTTTTCTATGTTGCATAACTGATTTATTAATACATCCCAAGTGTTCATATTCCAAAATGAGGCTCCTAAAATAGTTACCAGAAACGTGGCCATTCCTATTACTTCGAACATTATATCCAAAATGACTAAAAATTGAAGTGTTTGCGAGTGATCAATTTGCAGTCGATTGTAAAGACTAAAACCACATGCCGATACCGTTAGGCTTGCTAAGAACAACGAATAGCACTTGAATATGTTTTTGTTGGCAAGCTTGTTGCTATGAAAATTGTAACTTGGCGTTATAGCAAATAGAGTTGCATATTTTGCGATAGGTTCAATAAAAAGAATACATTTACGACTTTGCTTTAAACGCATGTTGATGTGGTAAGTGCTTAACCTGTTTTAACCTAGTATTTTTATTAATATTCGTGAAAGCAGTAGAATGGTGTTAATTTAGTTAATGGGCTTTCACTTGGTTCAATTAACTAAAATGATTTTGTTTACAGGTCAACGGGGCCCAAAGATTGTGGTGGAAAAGGATGAAAAAAGTAATTTTTTATTTTTATGTAGTATTTATTTTCTTATATTTAGTGTGAGTGTGAGTTCCCAAAAAAAGTAGCCTAAGTAGGATTAAATTGTACTATAACAATGAAGTAGGTGGTGGTCGTTCCAATTATGGAAAGTAGAGTTGATCGGTTCAACTGATAAAAGCCAGCTGCTGAAAACATGGGACACTTGTTCATTATTTGATACTGCAAACTTCTCAACTCTTGTCTCCTCTCCGAAAGCAAGGGCAGCTTTTGCTCAAGATTCAGACAAATTGGCAATAACTTTTGAGATTCCTTGACGGTTACGTCACAGGCAAATAATATTGTAATAGGTCCAAGCTAAAAATGAAACAACATTCAGTATGATGATGGAGTATTTTACGCAGAAAAGGAAACCTACTAATACAGAGTGTCTCACCGGGAACTGCTGAATCGATCAATATGGAGAAAAGTACGCATCAGAAATTTTTGAAAATTTAGATAATTACTAATGTCGGTGTGTCCAATCCTACTAAAATAATTACAAGCAGCTGGTACTTCCGCTTATACCGGAAGTCGATACCAACTTGCTTATTTCAAATGGAATACCCTATATATTTTAGGGTTTTCGAAAGGAGCATAAAATACTGAGTCGAAAATATGCAGCATATCCTATACCTAAACCTAGCCGTTTCAGAGATATTTGACATTTTATAGAAAATTTGAGAGGTGCAACGGTTTGTAAGAACCGTTATAACTTTCTTCGTGTAAAAGATCCTCATTTGCTTCTTGTCACGTAAAAATAACACAAGGAGAACTACGTTCTACAACTAAAATAAATTCAATAGTATCATACCAAGTGTTCCGTTTTTCGCGTTACATTTTGTCAACCTCAAACCGCGAAAACTTGTTTAGGTCAAATGGAACACCCTGTATTTTTTTACGTCAAGTTGTATAAAATTGAATTCCCTTTTATCTAACATTCACCTATTGTTGATGACGAAAACATTGAAATAGTCATTCTGGGATATTTTCATGCATTTCCAAGGATGTCATTAAGACAAGCTGCTCTGGAATCGGGACTATACAGGATTCAATACACAGAATCTTATTAAAACATAAGTTGCACCCGTTTTCTTTCCATATGGTTCAAGGAAAAACAGATTTCCTAAGAGGACAGAATTTTTGTGAGTTTATTCTAATAAGGTCTGAGGGTCACGATTCTTATTTGGGAAATATTATATGGACAGATGAAGCAAAATTTACTAAAAATGGACTTTTTAATAGACACAATTCGCATTATCGGAGTGACTTAAATCCTCATATGTTCAGTGAGCGAAACTTTCAGGAACGTTAGCAGTTCAATATTTACTGTGCCATAAGAAATGATTGAGTGGTGGCATTACAATTTTATCAGGAAAATTTAAACGGTAAATTAAATTTTCTCTTCTGCTAATATGTATAGGTAAATTTTTGTTTTTTTTTTTTTTAGGTGAAAGATATCTGAATATCTTACAAAATTTGAATAACTATTTAGAAAATTTACCTCTCGCCGAACACAGAATTTTTTGTCAGCACGACGGTGCTCCCCACATAACGCATATTTAATTAATAATTATTTACAAGAAACTTTTTATGATCAATGCATTGCCAATAATAGACCTTTCTTATGGCCTCCTCACTCGCCCGATTTATCAGTTCTGAATTGTTTCATTTAGGGAACTATTAAAAATAAAGTTTATGAGAGCCCATTAACAACCATTGAAGATTGTATGCAAAGAGTAAGAAATGCATTTCAAAACATATCACAGGATTCAATTAGAAGAGCTACCCATGAGGAACTAATCCGAAGGTGCGAAAAATGTGTCGAGGTTCGAGGGCGGAATTTTGAGCAATTATTAAATTAAAATGAAATCATATTTTAAATTGATCTTATCTCTGCTATTTTAGTTCATGCCATATCTTCAATTCGATTAACGCATGTTACAGTGTTAGTGTTATTTATCGTTTTTGTGGATATCGAGTAGCAAATGTGCTGCAAGTTCTTGATATTACTTTATCACATTCTCCATAAATAATAAACAAATTTAAAAAAATTTCGTTCGTATAATTTAAACGTACTGGCATTTTTTGACATAAGATAATGACTGATTGTTTCTAATCATGGCTATTTTGATGAAATGATTACAACAATTCATCAATTTCTAATAAAATCTCAAATGTTTCAAAAAGTTGTAACTTTAACCCCCTTTAATGGTAATATCAGAAAAAAGGGAATTCAATTTTACACGACTTGACGTAAACAATTATAGGGTGTTCCATTTGACCTAAACAAGTTTTCGCGGTTTGAAATTGACAAAATGTAACGCGAAAAACGGAACACTTAAATAAATAAAATAAATAAACACCACAGAAATTAGACAACCCCCAATTCCAGAAGCCAGAGCTTGTGCGGAAGGGGGTTACACATTGAAAAAACGCGGACATACAACCATTTCCTCCGGGAGTGCCAGTGCCGGAGCCAGGATTCGAACCCGGTGGTGCGTTGTCCGTGTGAGCAATCGCGATTGCCACCTCGCGCCTTAACCCACTCGGCTATCGACCAGACTTGGTATGATATTATTGAATTTATTTCAGTTGTAGAACGTAGTCCTCGTTGTGTCCTTTTTACGTGACAAAAAGCAAAGGAGGATCTTTTCTGAAACGGCTAGGTTAAGGTATAGAATATGCTACATATTTTCGACTCAGAATTTTATGCTCTTTTCGAAAACCCTAAAATATATAGGGTGTTCCATTTGAAATAAGCAAGTTGGTATCGACTTCCGGTATAAGCGGAAGTGCCAGCTGCTTGTAGTTTTAGTTGGATTGGCCACACCGACATTAGTAATTATCTAAATTTTCAAAATTTTCTGATGCGTACTTTTCTCTATATCGATCGATTCAGTTTCCGGTGAGACACCCTGTACAACAATAAAACCAGTTTCGCTATCCAAGTTAGCGTGATTAAAACTGAATGTATTAAAAATTCAGTATGGCGTTGATTGACGAAATTAAATATATTGAAAAAGGATAGATTGATATCTGGCCATTTAGAAGATTATTGTCGACACTTTTATGGCTCCTATATAGGTCAAACTGGTTGTTCATTTGAGATCAGGTACAAAGAACACTTACGCTCTTTTAGAGTTCAGAAAACAGATCCAACTTTTACAAACCATATTCTAGAGACAAGTAATAATTTCCCGAATATAAATAATCTCAATGTATTACACATGAAAGAAAAATGTTTTAAATTAAATTTATTAGAGGCAATAGAAATTATTAAATACAATGAAAGTGCTAACAGTAATCCTCTGAATGACCAGGTAGACCATATCAATGTATCCTTTTCCAATGCATTTAATTTCTGAAGATAAGTAACTGTAATATTAATCTTGGTAAAGTTTACTCAAAATTTAGTTTAATTCCTTGCATCTCTTTGTAAATTCATTCATTTTGAGTCATACGTTTGATTATGATACGTTAAGTACCGACAGCGCGTTAACGTTCAAGTTACAAAAAATTAGTGACAGAAACAAAGTAAAGTGTAAATATATTCTTATAATAAATTCCCTGACCAGACATAGACCGGTTTCGAACTTAGTTCTCATCAGTATGCCATAGGACATAGAACAGACAAATGATATTGGTTACCATTCTTTCATGATTTGTAAGGTGTAATTCAATGCAGGTCGGGGTATTTGTCAGCTGAGCAGTTGTTTCCTGCAAATCATATATTATAACAGTAGGTTAAGTCCACCTAGGATTGAAAAGTCGCCGCTCTCAGTTACTTGCAGAATCGCGAGTCACTATACGCCCATGGAGACATCTATGGCGTATAGTAGCAATTGACCATTTGAGAGGTCTCACTTACCTCTCACCACTACTAAATTTACTATAGTTTGTATAAAACTAACAGGTTGACCACTATCATTTGTCTGTTCCATGACATATGGCATACTGATGAGAACTAATAAGTTCGAAACCGGTCTATGTCTGGTCAGGGAATTGACAAATGATATTGATTACCATTCTTTCATGATTTGTAAGGTGTAATTCAATGCAGGTCGGGGTATTTGCCCGCTGAGTAGTTGTTTCCTGCAAATCATATATTATGATATAAAACATGTGCCAAAAATTTAACTACCGCTGGTAGATACGTTAATTTCCTGCAAGACGAATTTCAAGATTTTCTTTATCAATTGGCAGTGACAGAAAGATTAAATTATTCATATTTTGGGGCTCCGCCTCACACTGCTGTAATATGTACAAATTACTTAAATCAAGCTATGCCAGATAGCTGGATATGCATCTATGGACCCATTCTATGGCCAGCTCGATCACCAGATATTACTCCCTTGGGGTTTTTTGTCTGGGGTTACATTAAAGACAAGGTATTTCAAACTGGACCTGAAATTATCGAGGACATCAAAGCCAGAATTAGAAATGCGTGTGAGGCAATTACTCCTGAAATGCTCCAAAATGTAATGTGTGAGGTGTCTCGTAGAGCACGTTTGTGTATTAGAGTGCATGATGCACAATTTGTAATCAAAATAGTATAGAAAAAATGTACTTCTAAATAAAAGAACTCATCTAAAATTGTCAACTTTTTAAATCATTCTCGCCTGTTTATATAATTAAAATTGAGCCGAAATTCTGCAGTATTAATTTTTTTAGAAAACATGTTTCTATTTGATGTAAATAAATATTGGATTACTAAATTTGATTCCAAATTAATTGTCACTAATTAATAAATGCTAAAGTCAGCTCTGTCTCGCCTTCCCCATCTCTCACCGACTGTATCGATGTGGGGAACCATAATATACAATTATACTATTGGTAGAATTTTTCGAAATCTCTTTCATTTTCTCTTATGCACAGTCTAAGCCTTTGTCTAAAGAACATTGAATATTCTGTAAAATGCTTACATTATTCTGTGGTATTTTAAACTTAATATTGATTTTTTCTCTCAATTGTTCAGCGATGCACCAAAATAAAGGGTCTCCAATGGTTGAACTACAAACATTACAAATGAATTAAATTATGCTTACCATCGTTCCAGTTCCAAAGAAAAACATTATAAGTTTAGACCAACTGTACACATCATTGTGCCAATCAAAATTCCGCATGTACAGAAACGAAACACAGTACAGTAGCTGCGTACCAGAGTGGAAAATAAGTAAAAACAATGTCCAACCGTACATGACATTAAACGTGTCTACAATTTTGTCCAAGTATAAATAATACCTCTTAACTTTTTTAATGCAAGCCAGCATATTATAATCCATGTTTTCGAGTAGCAATCTATTGATATCTTTATATTTGCACTTAATAGAGATCAAAATATTAACAATGATATTCACTATTATAAACTCAATATAGTAATAGATTAAAGACGACATATAATATATAAACACAGCAACGTCTTCCTCATTGCCTGACATGGAGTAAACAAATGTGTAGAAAATCCAAAACAGAATATTCCCCATGATGAACACAACGTTAGCGTTTTTAAAAAAATGTCGTCCGTTCATTGTCTTTAATTTCAGTTTAAAATTGATGCAATTCTCCAAACAATACAGCTGTTTGATCAACTCATGCCATGTTTCCATATTCCAGAAAGCAGAACTCAAGATTGCTGTCAGCACTGTAATAAGACCGACTGGTTCCAATAAACAATCTAATATTTTCAAAATGATCGGCATCTTGCAAAACTTGTTTTTAATTCTGATGTAAAAGCAGCTTGCTGAAACTATTGTTAATAAACTGGCCACGATTAGTGAGTAACCCTTAAACAATCGCTTGTGGGTAAGTCTACATTGCTGAAAATTATAACTAGGTACTATGGCGAAAAATTGCGAAAATTTCGCAATTAGCTCCAGAAACAGAATATTTCTTCTGCTGTATTTTAGATTCATCTTTTGATTGTCGTAGTATCGTGCAGACTGATCCAAACATAGGTCATGCTGAGGTTAATAATAATTATTTGATTAACTAATTTGATAAATCAACAGGATTAAAGATACACGAATCTAACATATTATTAATTAATCGACGAAATGATTAGGTTTCATAGTGTAATGAACTGAGTTTTAGACTGGTCAAATAGGATTGCTTGTTTTAGTTGGTCTCCTCAAACATAGAAAATATTATCATGTGCAATTATGCTTAAAGAGATTTGATTTTCTTCCTATTATTCACGACAAAATCCGTAACAATAATTGTATGAAAAATAAAGTTGGAACTTTAATTGTTTATAAAAAAAAGTGGCACAAGGTTTCCGAGGTCCAAATTTAGGAATATACTCCGTGTGATACCCAAAACAGAATCAAATCATAATCTTGCTGTATTCAGACTATACCTATCTCTTCATTCTTTTGGCCTTTTTTACTGCATTATTAATTAAATTGCAAATGTTTATAAAACAAAGAGAATTTATTACATACAAACACCTATATATTTATTTATTCAGTCATTCAACAGTATAACAGCAATTACTGAATGGGAACGATACAGAGTTGTGATATATACAGGGTGTCTCACCGGGAATTGAATCGATCGATATATAGAAAAATACGCATCATAAAATTTTGAAAATTTTGAAAATTTAGATAATTACTAATGTCGGTATGGCCAATCCAACTAAAATAATTACAAGCAGCTGCACTTCCGCTTATACCGGAAGTCGATACCAACTTGCTTATTTCAAATGGAACACCCTATATATTTTAGGGCTCTCAAAAAGAGTATAAAATTCTGAGTCGAAAATATGTAGCATATTCTTTACCTAAACCTAGCCGTTTCAGAGATATTTGACATTTTATAGATAATTTGACAGGTGCAATGGTTTGCAAGAGCCGTTATAACTTTCTTCGTGTAAAAGATCCTCATTTGCTTCTTATCACGTAAAAAGAACACAAAGAGAGCTACGTTCTACAACTGAAATAAATTCAATAATATCATACCAAGTGTTCCGTTTTTCGCGTTACATTTTGTCAACTTCAAACCGCGAAAACTTGTTTGGGTCAACTGAAACACCCTGTATTTTTTACGTCAAGTTGTGTAAAATTGAATTCCCTTTTTTTGATATTAGCATTGTGGGGGTTAAAGTTACAACTTTTTGAAATATTTGCGATTTCATTAGAAATTCATGAATTGTTGTAATCGTTTCATCAAAATAGCCATGATTAGAAACAATCAGTCATTATCTTATGTCAAAAAATGCCAGCACGTTTAAATTATACCAACGAAAACTTCTTAAATTTGTTTATTATTTATGGAGAATGTGATAAAGTAATATCAAGAACTTGCAGCACATTTGCTACTCGATATCCACAAAAACGCAAAATAACACTAACACTGTAACATGCGTAGTAATCGAATTGAAGATATGGCATGAACTAAAATAGCAGAGATAAGATCAATTTAAAATATGATATTCGCACCTTCGGATTACTTCCTCATGGGTAGCTCTTCTAATTGAATCCTGTGATATGTATTGAAATGCATTTCTTACTCTTTGCATACAATCTTCAATGGTTGTTAATGGGCTCTCGTAAACTTTATTTTTAATAGTTCCCCAAATGAAATAATCCAGAACTGATGTATAGGGCGAGCGATGAGGCCATAAGAATGGTCCATTATTGGCAATCCATTGATCATAAAAAGTTTCTTGTAAATAATTATTAATTAAATATGCGTTATGACTTTGAGCACCGTCATGCTGATAAAAAATGTTTCTATGTTCGGCGAGGGGAAAATTTTCTAAATAGTTATTATTCAAATTTTGTAAGATATTCAGATCTTTCACCTAAAAACAAAAACAAAAATTTACCTATACATATTAGCAGAAGAGAAATTTTTATTTACCGTTTAAATTTTCCTGATAAAATTGTAATGCCACCACTCTATCGTTTCTTATGGCACAGTAAACATTGAACTGCCAACTTTCCTAAAAGTTTCGCTCTCTGAACATATGAGGATTTGAGTCACTCCAATAATGCGAATTGTGTCTATAAAAAGTCCATTTTTAGTAAATTTTGATTCATCTGTCCATATAATATTTCCCAAATAAGAATCGTGACCCTCAGACCTTATTAGAATAAACTCACAAAAATTCTGTCTTCTTAGGAAATCTGTTTCTTTTAATCCTTGAACCATATGGAATGAAAACGGGTGAAACTTATGTTTTAATAAGATTCTGTGAATTGAATCCTTGCATAGTCCCGATTCCAGAGCAGCTTGTCTTAATGACATCCTTGGAAATGCATGAAAATATCCCAGAATGACTATTTCAATGTTTTCGTCATCAAAAATAGGCTTTCTTCTTTGCATTTTTGCCTTGACAGAGCCATAATTTTTAAAATTTTCCAGTATGCGTTTTACAGTGTTTGGTGACGGTTTCCGTTTTTCTGGATATCGAGTAGCAAATGTGCTGCAAGTTCTTAATATTACTTTATCACATTCTCCATAAATAATAAACAAATTTAAGAAGTCTTCTTGGGTGTAATTTAAACGTGCTGGCATTTTTTGATATAAGATAATGACTGATTGTTTCTAATCATAGCTATTTTGATGAAATGATTACAACAGTTCATGAATTTCTAATAAAATCGCAAATATTTCTAAAAGTTGTAACTTTAACCCCCACGAGCTAATATCAGAAAAAAGAGAATTCAATTTTACACAACTTGACGTAAAAAAATACAGGGCGTTCCATTTGACCCAAACAAGTTTTCGCGGTTTGAATTTGACAAAATATAACGCGAAAAACAGAACACTTGGTATGATATTATTGAATTTATTTCAGTTGTAGAACGTAGTTCTCTTTGTATTCTTTTTACTTGACAAGAAGCAAATGAGAATCTTTTACACGAAGAAAGTTAATAACGATTCTTGCAAACCGTTGCACCTGTCAAATTTTCTATAAAATGTCAAATATCTCTAAAACGGCTAGGTTTAGGTATAGGATATGCCACATATTTTCGACTCAGAATTTTAGCTCTTTTCGAAAACCCTAAAATATATAGGGTGTTAAATAAGCAAGTTGGTATCGACTTCCGGTATAAGCGGAAGTGCCAGCTGCCTGTAATTATTTTAGTTGGATTGGCCACACCAACATTAGTAATAATCTTAATTTTCAAAATATTCTGATGCGTACTTTTCTCTATATCGCTCCATTCAGTTCCCGGTGAGATACCCTGTATAACAATACTAACAAACAATACTCAGTAATGAGTAACAAACAAACAAACAACAAAACAAATACTAAAAAAAGTGCTAAGAATTAACGGCTTGGACAGATTGTTGCAAATTTGATGAAGCGGTGAGAATTTCATTACATTAATACGGGGTGTTTGGAGATTGAAAGTAGGAGATTGCCGTAAGATTTCACGGGGAATTGAGAAATTCAACTGGCTGAGAATCTCCTCATTATCAATGTCACTAGTTATTAGATTGCGTAAGAAAACTAGTTGGTCAATAATGCGGCGATTTTTCAAGAGCGTCGAACGAGCGTATAGAGAGTAATTTTTTATCCGGATATCAAATTGGTGGATATGAATTATCATCCTTGAAACTGAGATATTTTAAAAAACGTCTCTGAACTCTTTTTATATATGCAACGTGAGGTCTAACAAAAGCGCAATATAATAACTTGATGGTATTAATATCATCAAATTCGTGTGTATTTCGTATTACAAAGTCAAGAGATCTGAAGGAGTTTGTTACTATATCATTTATATGGTCAGTGGAGGATATGTTAGAATCTAAAATTACGCCAAGGTGACAGTATATGCAGGGAGACTTCATCAATAGAATAGTCACATTTTATGACATTGTGTTTCATAGAAAAAGGCAGTACATTACATTTGGAAGGATTTAGTGGCAGACCGTTTGGTTTAATACTATATGTAGCTTATTACAGTCATCAGAGCACTCAATAGCAGTGTATATTTTCATATCATCCTCGTATAATAAACAATGTTCTTCCACCTCGTTTAAAATATCATTAACGTATATATTAAATAATAATGGTCCCAGTATAGACCTTTAAGGGGCCCCAGAGGTGACAGATATTTCAGTACATTGTTGACCGTAACATTGTACAAACTGTTTTTTATCTTCAAAGTAAGCTTTGACAGGCCAAAATGATCTAATTTGTTAAGCAAAATACCATGATTGAGTCTATCGAATGTCTTGGAGATGTCAGTGTATATGACGTCCACCTGCAGACCGGTGCCAAATGTATATTAAGTACTTCAGTTTCAGTAAATTACTTTAAATGTAAGCTATCGATTAGGGTATTTTGAGAGATAACTTCAAAATGAGTGCTATATTCTGAAAAAAGTCTATAAAGGCATCTGCAATGTGTTTTGGGTCGTTTATCAAACTATCATTATATATCATATTGTTTGGCATGAGATTATTATTTTTTTTATTGTTAAGAAATTGCCATAGTTCTTTGGTATTATTTTTTATATTACTTTAGATACTACTGCAATGTTTTTTATAAGCTTCAGCATTAATTCTTGGCCTCAAAAATAGCAATTCTTGTAACGAGATAGGGTATTTATATCTTTTATAGTCTCTCCAGGCTTGATATTTAAGACGGATACATTTTATAATGCAGTGCATATAAACAGTTTTGTATAAAAAGCATCGCAAGAACTGTCAATATCAATCAAATACAGAAAAAAATTGTTATAACTGAAAAATATAATAAGAAAAGAAAAATATTCTGACACCAATTTGTGATGATACAGACGCAAACTGTGGCTTATTTTGCAAAGTGTCAACACAGAGTAGGTGTATTTCATATATATACGCATATTACATAAAGTTATCATATCATTGTAACTGATCAATCAACATGCCGTGGTTCATAGAATATTCTGATATCCGATTTAAGTTTTCATTTAATTCAGTTATTGATCGATCTGGATATTGTAGGTCGCTTGCTATTTGAAGCTGCGCATCATCTGCATAAAGATGCATAAAACACATGGATGTAATATACTTGGCAGATCACCGGTAAACATTATAACTAGGAGAAAACCTAGAATGCTTCCTTGACGTACACCTTTGCTAACGGGCAAGTCCATGGAAAAGATATCATTAATTTTTACCACTTGGAAGCCATCAGACAGATAATTAGCAAAGCATTCTAGCACTTTCAATGTATATTATTTTTCGCTATAAGAAGTTCATGCTTGATTACATCGAAGCTTGGACTTCACGAACGAATAATTTAACGTTTTTAAGGCTTGAAAGTTATTAAAAGTCTTACAATTCCTTTCAGAGTTTCTGATGTTTCTGAGTTGATATGTAAGTTAAATAAAAGTTGGTGATCGAAAGTTATGTTTAAATCCTTAGTATCTGTACTTCGTGATAAAATAGTACCATCAATACTATAGTTATAAATAAAACTAGATTTCCTATCAGTAAATGATAGTACTTTAAATTTATTCAAATTAAAAAAAGTTTATTTAATAATGTTGTTCCTATACAATTTAAGATCGTCTGCAAATAGTAGTTTGTTACAGTTAAATTGGGAACACAAATAATGTATGAATAGTAAAAACAAGAAAGGCCCAAGATTAGAGCTATGTGGAACTTCAGAGGTGGCTAGAAAGATCTCCGAACTATAACCATCATACGAGACATACTGCTTCCCGTCTAATAAATAAGTTATGAAAAATAATCTTAGAGAGGTACCAAACCCGAAATTATATAATTTATTTGATAGTAAAGTATAAACGAACTTAATTGAAACCGTATAAAACTAAAAGCCGGCAAAAACAGTCGGCATCTCTTTATTGTACATGGGCGGAGGTAAATAGAAATGCATGTCATAAGAAAATGATAAGATTTTCGGGCGTTATTATATTTGTTGTTTCAAATGGTCTCCAGAAAGCCATGATAAATTAGTAAATAATTAAAATATTTTACCTTTTATATAGTAGTAAATATTTATAAATATGAACAATAACTAACTAAACTCCTACGCTTGATATTATAACATGTATTTACGCACTGCACTGGCACATTAACAGCACAGCACATATCCACCGTTGACTACATTTACGAGTTTTTTTATGCTAGTAGGCCTGTCCGTTTTATTATCTTTAAACCAATGCAGTCGTAGATGGTTCATTCAGGCTGATTACATTGCCAGTCTCGGACTCGCCTGCACAGTTTCATCTACCATTCGAATCTCGACACCATTGCTAAATATATAGGACAAAATATCAAGTTCAGAGCGCACGGTCCTGTGATTTAACACTGACCAGTTTCAATTATCCTCGTTTAAAGAATAAGGCATGATCTATTTTATCAAAAGCCTTCGAGAAGTCAGTGTACACCGCATTCACCTGTCCAAGTTTGTCAATATGATCAGATATGTACTTAGTAAATACTATTAGACTACTAACAGTGGGTCTATTTCTTACGAAGCCATGTTGAGAAAAAGAAATCTGTTGACAAATACTGGGATAAATTAGATTGTACAAGACGATCTCGAAGAATTTAGCGAAATTCGAAAGTATGGTTATAGCTCGGTAGTATGAAACATATGCAGAACCACCAGTTTAAAAACTGGACAAACCTTTGCAAATTTCCAAGACTCAGGGAAGTTGTTGGTTTTCAGGGCCATATTCAGTGAATATCAGTGAATAAGTAATTTTACAGCAGAAGGAAATTTTATAAAAATAGGAATTATAATATTCCAACCTATCTGCAAATGCCTTATATATAATAAGGACTTGTTACATGCCTAATACATATGCAACCCGCAACACACCTTTTGTGTTTTGCGGGCTATATATCGTCAACAGCCGCTAGTGGGTGGTCGCGCGCCTTCCAGCTGCGAAGAACGGTCACGTGACTTCCGTCTGGTGTGGCTAGCTCCTGTGTGTGTACGCTGCCGATAATTCCAAGCTTGAGCCATCTTTATGAATTTCGGACTATCGGCAAAGATCAAATTTCCTTCGTGTTAAGTTGTTGCTGTTCATCAGAATATTTTGTTGCTACGAAGGGAGTTTAATCCGCATCTGTGGGATTTATGTGTGCACACGTGAGTAACTGAACATCGCCATCTTTTTCGACCTTACCCACGTATTTCAAATATTTATAGGCTGGTTGATCGCTTTCCCTTGGGAGTATCTTCGCTGTCAATTGAGCACAATCTTTTATTATAAGCAAGGGAATCATGTCAAAACCAGACGTCATTTTGTTTTTAAGTTTTAGCGTTAGTTATTTCATGAACAGAAACGCAGTTTATATTTAATACATCACAGAAATAATCCATAATTATACAGCAAATATACAAATATTCACATTTTTACTTGCCTTTCAAAAAGAATATTAAATTCTCGTACAATTTAAGAGAAAAAAGAAAACATTGGTTTTGTTGCCTGCATCGCAGAGTTTATGTTACTATCTGGGGTAATTTATCTATGCTTATGTATAAAATATTAGACGTAATTTATATTTCATTAATTTACGTGAAACAAATACCGTTTTAATGCACTAGAAAGAAGTGTTATTTTAATATTTAACCAGTACAGTTATTTATTTAATATCATTGAATATGAAATATTTTAATATACTTTACTTTTAACGACATTATATTTCTGTGTGCCACTAGATTGTACTGTAAGTAAACGAAAATTATTATCCGATGCAGCAGCCTTTGATCAATCTCTTAGAATGCAAATTTGTTTGGCGAAGTGCTCGATAGTGCAGTGGTCAGTATTATTGGGGACGTGAAATATCCTTCAGAATCAAACAACGGTGCCCCCCCCCTCATTACGCTGTTCACATACATTAATCTCCACATTACATTTACGAAATTCATTGTCCAAATTGCTATGTTTGTTTATTAACACATTGTCAGTATTTTTCCAGCGATTGTGAACGATGAATTTAAAATATAGCAGAAAACAAATACTGTTTATAGAACCTATGTATAAATATTCATCTCTCTTCGCTTTAACGCCGCCTTACAATTTTCAGAATGGCAAGATTACTTGTAAGAAACTGTGTCGCTTTTATTCTATAGTAATGGTGTGCCTGCTTACGGCACTAACTCCTTATCTTTTTCATCTCAGAAATCAAGATCTGTACAGTAACATGAATACTGTTCTGATGCTCTTAGACATTTTGCTCGACTTATTTGGTCTGCTTTTGGTGGCTGTAACAATTTTGGGATCTTCATTGTGGAATAGAGGAAAATGGAAGAAATTGTTCCATATTATGTATTATTTAGAGAATTCTTGTGGCTTAAATGTCAAGGAAACCCATAGATGTGCGATTTCAAGAAACGTAAATTTTCAATTCATTCTCAGCAATGTAGCTGTATTAGGATCGTACATCTACTACTGTTGTTATATAGGGCCTCTTATTGAAATTCCAACTCCTTACTACGTAACCACGTTGCTTTTTACTTACTTGGAATTTCTCATGGTGCACATAATTTTCAACATTGCTCTCGCCATAAAATGCAAGTACGAGGTTCTAAATAACTTGCTAATAACTTTCAATAGTAGCGATGTTTTGAACAATAACTTGACAATAACCATGAGAAGAGTTAAGAAAATTTATTTGACAATAGACGAAGCTGTAGATATGTTTAATGATATGTTTGGTTGGACTTTATTGTTCATTCTTGCTCACGCAGTTTTTCAGCTTTTGGACAATTTGCTGTACGTAGTGCCTACTGCTTTTACATGGGAAGATGGCATCGATTCGCTACCCGTTGTGGTAATTGTAGTAAATACTATCTTTGGATTCGAAGAACTGGTAAGTAATAATGCATCTCATATATTCACTATAGATGGTGCCCAATTTAACATCAATTTTTCTTTCTCTCCTTTTCTCTAAATAAACAGAAATATGTCATATATGCCGTACATTTCAGAAAGGGTAAGTTTCTCCACTCTTACGAATACTTTGGATCTACGGCTCCCTGCTCCGACTTAAACCAGCTAGTCGTCCGCATATGTTGCCTCAATTCTTTCTCAAAAATAAATAATAAGGGAAAGGAGGTAACATAATTGGCGCCCAACGTGGGGCCCCGATTATGTTTCCTCATTTCCCTTATTATTTATTTTTGAGAAAGAATTGAGGCAACATAGTAGAATATCTCCAAACTAATATTTTTTACAAGTAGAAAATATTTTTTACAAGTAGAAATATTTACGTACATTTATCTCAATTCCCAATGTTGTTAATTCATTAATTAATTTTGTGATTTATAGAGGAGTTTGCGACTAAAAATATTATATTTTAATATTCCGCCCTCTAAAAGCACATTTGAACTATGCTAAGCCCAGTCAGGCTATTTATTTTTCGATTGCAACAGACACTGGACCGCTAGATGGCGCCTGCTGACTATTTTACATGTCGCTATCCCAAAGATAGCAAAATGTACTAAATGGTCAAGTGATCCTCGTGTCTGTCGTCACGTGCCTATCTTGCACTGACGAGAGCCAACAACTCGAAACGGCAGTCTGCAAGTGGTGTGTGACGACTGGCATGAGAGCTCCTTTAAGTAGGATCAGTCTGTCGACTGGTGTTTGTTACAATCGAAGCGTTAGCGTTTTGATGGTAATATGCAATTATTACACTTAACGCGCGCCAGGCTTGTAACTTGTAATTTAGCGCTGGGCGGGGCACATAGCCCGGAGAGTAGCTGTTGGTTGCAGTCTGGTTACGTTCCTTATAGTAAAATAGGGATTTTATAGAGGAGTTTGCGACTAAAAATGTTATGTTTTGTTGTATGATGTTTTGGTACACATACGAGTTCTCAATTTCGAGTGTGATATGTGTGATTTTGGTTCAGCTTTACAAATTTTTTTATATATAAGTTAAACATTTGTAAATAAATATACAAGGTGTAGTTAATGCATTATTGTTAATGAATGTATTTCGGCAACTTTCATTATAATTTAATTTGAAAATTATTCGAATTATTCATTTTTGACATATAAATACTCTTTCCCTATATCTGGCACTACTCTAACATATTATACTACTCGTATACGATATATGGGAATATATGAGATCATAATAGATGTTTAGAAGACTTGTTTCGTCTAAAGTATGCAATATAGCAAAAAATGCAAAATTTAATGTTTCTATTAAATTGATATTATAGGTAACAATATTACCAATGTGAACCTCAACACTCAATTTAATAGAAGCAATGTCATACGAGTGGTTTTTTTAACAATTATAAGTGAACCATCATGTATGTGGTTGAGTTTTCCCAACCACCCTCAAACCCTCTTGTCAAAAAATTGTCACTATCGTTTTTCACGCCCATGAAAACGGGGGTATATTCATTTCTGTTCAAATTCGAGCTTTATGATGGTATTGTGGTTTTGGGGGTGGGGGTGGTTTCAACCCCCGAAGTGGCTTGTGGTCGAAAGTTGTTAAATTTTCTGAAATTAAACCAAAAAATCTTCACACGCCCAGTCCCAGATAAGAAAAGCGAGGGGGTGGTTTTTGCATTTGGTGGTGGTTGGGGAGGGGTGGGTAAAAAAATTTTGCCACCATCGTATTTGACGCCCTCGAAAACGGGGGTATACCAATTTCTGCTCTATTTTATGCTTTTATAAGGTATTTTGTTACCTCCTTTCCCATATTATTTATTTTTGAGCAAGAATTGAGGCAACGTATGTGGACGACTAGCTGGTTTAAGTCGGAGCAGAGAGCCGTGGGTCCAGAGTATTCGTAAGTGTGGAGAAACTTACCCTTTTTGATATGTACAGTATAAGCGACAGATTTCTGTTTATTTCGCGAAAAGGAGACAAAGAAAAGTTGATGTTAAATTGGGCATCATCAATAGTGAAAATAAGTAGAATTGTCTCTTTTTCTCGAATAACCAGCCTACTATAGATCAGACTGAAATTGTTGGTAAGAGAAATAAAAAGATAGTTTAAAATGAATGTTATTACATGAATAATAGACAAATCGGTTTGTAAATACTAATTGAAATTTAAAAAATATATATAACAAATTTATACCAAAATCCTAGATTGACTATAGTTGAGGTGACTGGTTCTGGGACAGCAATCCAGGCCCACAGTTGTCTCTTGTTGCGAGAATGGATTCTAAAGTTTCCTTGGCAATTTACGTCTCTTAATGTAGGAAAATTAACCAACTATGTGGTTTATTAAAAGTTGACGAAATTTTATCTATACGAAAGATAAGCTGTGCAAAAGCTATGCAGAAATGTAGAAGCTATGCAGAAACGTATACAGAAATGTATAAGTATATATGTGCATAAGCATATAAGCACATAAGTACATATAAATATATAGAAATATATAAGTATATAAAAGCATATATAAGCAGATAAGAATATAAGCATCTAAATATCTATATAAAAGCATATATATAGAATATCTAAGAATTTAAGCTGATTTCATAAACCATAAATTGCCAAAAAATTAAAAAGAAAGAAAAAAAATATTTAAAACCATGTGGTATATATAGTATTTTAACTACTTATTAAGTTAAAAAGAATTGACCTTGAATTAAAATTTATTTTAAAAAAATAATTGAAACTACATTAAAGACAGAAATTGAAGATTAATTAAATTTTAAATTAGTAATAAATGAAATTACCTGGATGTTATTGTTAACGCGGATATAAAAATGTAATATCAATTACTAAAGTCCACAGTTAAAATTTATATACGTTCTAATCATTACAAAGGCTGCAAGCAAATGATTTCCTGGCGAGTTTTACTGATAAGGTAAACTTTTTTTGTCCTACTTACTGGAAAATAATGCTACCAAATAAGCTTGAGAAATCTAATCCCCTAATTAAATTGAAAGCTATAAAAATATAGAAATAGTACAGGTATGGCCATCTGTCAATTGTTGTGTTAAGCGCGACAACTTGCAGGTCGCAAATTCTACAATTTCCTTTACTCGAAATTAAAATAGTGGCGTATAATCGATAAAAGGAATCTATGATAATAGTTTTTATTACTTCCATACCACAGCTGATTTGCCTTTGCCTCAGTTTGTAATTTCTATTTTGCACATAACCAACAATATGAACAGCTGTAAATAAAGAGTAAAAAGTATTGTGACTATTGTGAGAACTCAATAAATATATTACATCTTATAGGATATACTATATACACCTAGTAATGAGGAAAGGTAAGGAAAATAACCATATGTACTTACATAGTAAACAAAAATATAAAAATTGAAATATAAGTATCTGATGTAAATAAGTGTTTTGTAGACAATATTGTTAATTGCTTCCTGTGATGCTGTATAGAACGGAAATACATAATAGTGTAGAAAAACATGACTGAGTCCCTAAGATATAAAAATATGTACATAAAACAGTGTGAAATGGTTTAGCAGTTATACAAGTAAAATTCTGTTAGTTGAAAACAGTTTCACTTACAAAAACTGTATCAAAATGTTACACAGATTGTGCTAAACATAAACAAAACACTAGTTTTTATATAAAACTGTTAAATGGACATAGGCCATGTAACAATTTCGGTTTTTGGGGGTGTGGTTTTAACCCTTTTGGTCGGACGGGTAAAAATTACAGGGTTCTCTTTGTAATTCTTCCTAATTTAATGTAAGCCCTCAGTTTTGGTAACGACTTGATCAATAAGATGTTCCATTTTCTTATTGTCAGGATTGTTTTATTACGATTATGTTACTTTGCTTTATTTTGTTCTGGTGTTTTTGCATTATTCTTTGTACCGAATTTTTTGTCATAGCTAACAGTTTTATCTCCTCATTGTTTTTAACTATTCCTACAATAGTAGACATTAATTGATTTGAATAAAACTACATATCTACTTCGAGTAATAAAATTAGAAGTATGGATATTAATTCTGCTGAATAAAACTAATTTTACTAAAACAGCTCGATAGCGTATGCAATAAGTAAAGTACTATTATTTTAAACTTATTTTATCTTGGATGATATTATTGTTTCTTGTCGTCGACATAAAAAGATCAATTTAGATAATGCTCTTTCAAACATTTACTTAAATTACTGTTTTCATTCATTATCCAGTTAACAGTTAGCCTGAAAGTATATAACTCCCTGACATTACGTCTGAAATCCAGAGCAATGGATTTCAAATGCAGCCGAAAGCGCATAATTTTCCTGGAACAGATTTTCAAGATTTCATCTCTTTTTGGTGTAGCACCAAGCTACAGTTTTCAACGTCATACAGTCACCCACGGAAAACTATGCAAGTGTTATTCGATTTTTCTGATGTGTTTTCTTATCACGTTATCTATTTATCTTCTTTATCGTCGATTTCAAGATACATATTCGCGCATAACAACAATCCTAGTGATAATGGATGTGTTACTTGAATTATCTGGTTTGATAACAGTTGTCATAACAATTCTGGGAACATCATTCTGGAATTTGCACATATGGCAAAAGTTTTTCAACCTTACGAATAACTTTGAGAATGACAATAATATTAATGCTAAAGAAACTGCAAAAGCCTCTATTGTAAAGAATGCAAATACTATATTCCTCATAGGGAACATATATCTATTCACCATATTCAGTTATGAGTTTTACGTGCTGACCAGGAGTGATAAACTAGCCGATAACTATTACGAATCTACATATATTTTTACTTATATTGGATATTTATTAGCAAGTATAGTTTTCAACATTGTTCTTTCCATCAGGAGAAAATTTGAAGCAGTAAATAACTTGCTTATATCTCTTAAAGGCCATGAGATAGTAAATAATGAAATGCTAAAAACATTGAGAAGGGTTAGAACATTGTATTTAGCAGCTGATGAAATTATACAAGTTTTTAATAAATTGTTTGGTTGGCCTTTGCTGATGCTTTTCTCACATTCAATATTACAAGTGTTGGATGTTGTTCTGTCTATCTTGGTGCAATCTTATCTGAAGGATATTGATTTTCAAATAGCATTTGACGTTTGTTTTGGATTTGAAGCCCTAGTAAGTAATATTTCCATTTAATTCTGCTTTCTACTAAATTATACATAATAAAGTCTAGTAAACTCTAAACTGGCATGCGTATGAGTTAATAATGTGCGTACAATTTCATTTCTCTCGTACACAAAGTTAAAGTAATAGCCCAAAAACACTGTCGCGTATGTCTGCCAAGCTTCTCTCTCACCTATTTTGAGACAGAAATATTGCGATACACACTGAAGAGAGAGATAAATTTCAATCTACGTTTTCACGTTTTCAATAAGTTCAGCGATTCTCAAACTCTGAAGATTTATCGTTGGTTATTTAACAATCGTCTCATATTAGAATTAAATTCATCTTTATATGAAATATATAAGCTATTTTTAATGGTAGTGGATACTGATCCAACAAACAGACATTGCCAAACCACTATACCTAGGACTTGCAATTTTCTAGTATCTACATATTACATGTTTTATAGCTGAATTGTACATCGTGGAATAGCTCAGTGTGTAAGTAAGGTAAGATGTAAGTAAGTAAGGTAAACATCCGGGTTCAAATCCTGTTGCCTACCGATTTTTAAAAAAAATTTATATTAAAAGTTAAACATTTTTCTTCTAAACATTTTATTTTATTAATCCGCGCCGCAAGTTTTGTTAAAACTTTCTTTTCGTTAAACATTTTTCTTGTATTATTCTGCGCGAGTTTATCCCTTGATATTTAATGGTCTGGTTATTTATTCGCTTGTCAGATGAATATCCACAGTAATTTTTTTTTATTTATTATACATTGCATAGGCCATAGGCCTTCAATCCTTCGTGTTTTATTTCTTGCTAAATAAATAGTGAGACCGAACAGTTTACCGCGGTGTGTCAAAGCTGTAATATTTTTTAAGGTATTTTTACAGCCCATTCCTATATCACCTGATGATACGGGCGTGGCGTATCTATAGTTTTTATCCAATAAACAGACGTACCATCTACAGTTTGCGGTTTGGAGGGTCGCTAAGCCGGTCATTCTATTTAACGTTAAATTTGTCCGGGTTTCTAAATTAGATACGTGTGTAAATATTTATTTCGAATAACATTAAATAATAAAAATACAATATTTGGTAAATATGGCAACTAAATTAGGCGTCTTAAATGAACATTCAAAGAAGTTGGTATTAAATGTAATAGATTATGTTACAAAAGAAAAGGAAAACAAGGGATCCTTGGTACCTCTTGAACGAATTCATGAAAGAGTTTCTGAAGCCTTAAACATAAGTCTCAGAACAGTTAGCAGAATTAAGCACCAACATATTAATAATGTATCCTTGAAAACAAAAAAACGAATTAAAAGAAACCAAAAACATTAGATGTACGTGAAGGCGTTAAAATGCAAATAAGGGAAGTAATTTATAATTTTTATGAATCGAAAACACATTTTACATTAGATACTTTGAAGGAAATGCTAAAAAATAAGGGAATCATTGACGTCTCTAAGGTGTCTCTTAAAACTATTAAAACATTGTGGATTTAGGTAGAAAATAGTAGTTTGTGCAACAAGAGTGGATATGATAGCCATATCGCACGAGAAAGAAGATTGAGCACGACGCCGTAGGCGGAGTGCCTCAATCTTTCGAGTGCGATGTGGATAATCCACTCGAGTTGTACAGTATACTTTTCCTACGACCGGATTAAGAAAAAACTACAAATAATAGCTTTAATCAAATTTTAATATACAAACTTGGCTTCTGCTTAATCTTATGCTCTAAGTGAAAACATTTTATAAAAGCGGCAGTAGCCTAGCGGTTGCACTTACGCTTCAACAAATTAACCCTGTATAAAGTTATGCTAAAACCGATCCTTACCTATGCATGCCCGTCTTGGAACACAATTTCAGATGCGCAATGTAATAGACTACAAAGGACACAGAATAAAATCGTTAGATTACTTACACAAACAAACAGGTATACTCCTATCGAAACATTTCATAGAGAGTATTATTATTAGCCGTTACTCGAGTCCGAGTATAAAAATGTTACAGTCGATAAATTGTGTACAATAAAAAACAAGTAAAAGGTGTAGTCTATTGTAATTCCCATTCATCTACGGTGCACACGACTATGGCTATAGAGGCCAATTCGGGAGAGCACATGTCGACCGCAGTCAGGACAAACATAGACCTGGTTAGGTCTTGGATTCGGCCTTCTTGCAGCAACATTTCCTTGATAGCTGGCCACAACCCCTCGCCATTCGGTTCTGTCCGCTGAAAATTGTTCCCATTGCTCGTCTGGAACACCGCAGGATTTTAGATTTTCATGGAGAACGTCTTTGAACCTCTTTCGTTGACCGCCACGCCTTCTTCTACCGCTTAGCAATTCAGCATAAAGTGTACATTTAGGAAGGCGGTTATCATGCATACGATGAACGTGATTTGCCCATCTTAGGCGTGCTCTTGAAATAAGCACCTCAATTGGTAGGCTGTTTGCTCTCCTGAGTACTTCCACGTTTGATATGTGATGGAACCAACGGATTTTCATCATACTTCTGAGGTGTCTTTGCTGAAAACGTTCTAATTCTTTCACATGACGACGGTAAGTGACCCAGCTTTTACATCCATATAGCAGTGTTGGAATGACAACTGCTTTGTAGACAGCCATTTTCATCGACAAAGCAAGGTCGTGGTTATCAAATACCCTCTCTCTAAGTCCCCAGAGTGCTCTAGATGCAGCGTTAATTCTATTGCGAATCTCGCTGTCCATGTTTGCTTTGCCATTAACAACGTTGCCTAAGTAATTGAACTGATCCACCACTTCAAGAGAATTTCCGTTAAGTGTAATGTCTATTTGGTTCACTTGATGAGGAGTTGACATAATCTTAGTCTTTCCGATGTTGATTTTAAGTCCCAGGGAATCATAGCTCTGGGCATACACATCTAAAAGTTCTTGAAGCTCTTCCGGCGTAGAGGCTAAAAGTGCACGGTAATCCGCATACTGGAGATCACAAATGAATCGTGTGCGTTTCTTCGTGAAAGCTCTAAAGCGCCCTATGTTAAAGAGACTGCCATCAGAACGGTATCTGAGACCTATTCCTCTGACTGTCAGTTTGTTGTCAACAATAATTGTTAGAGCAGTGGTAAACAAATTAAAAAGTAGGGGTACCAGGATACATCCCTGCCTAACTCCAGTGAGGGTTTGGAAAGGTTCGGTTGCCTCATTATTATACATAACCTGGGCGTTGTTGTTTGTATGTAGACTGCGACATACTTCCACAAAGTTTCTAGGGATACCTAAGCGGAGCATAATTTTCCAGAGCACTTCCCTGTCCACCGAGTCAAACGCCTTGGTTAAATCAATGAAGGCCATGTGAATTTCTCCTTGATGTTCGAGTGCTTTTTCTTGAAGCTGTTTAAGTGTGAAGATTAGGTCCGATGTGCCTCGGTTTGGTCTAAAACCACTCTGTGTTTCAGGAATTAGCTTTTCCATAACAGGTGTTAGCCTATTTGCCATCGCTTTAGTGAGTATCTTCCCTCCAACAGCCAGGGGAGCTATACCCCTGTAATTTCCACAGTCCGCAGCGCTCCCTTTGTTTTGAAGAGGTTGATTAAAAGTGTATCACGAAACTCCTGCGGAGCTTGACCACTTTCCCACACGACGTCAAACAGTTTTTTAAGGTAGGGTATGAGCTCTGACGACACAGCTTTAAAAATCTCAGCTGGGAGTGAGTCGGCGCCAGGAGATTTGTTATTTTTTAGCTGCCCAATGGCGGTTAAGATCTCTTCCGTTGTTAGTGGTTTATCTAAGTCTTCGAAGGTGTCATATTGAGGGATAAGATTTATAATATCGTGATCGGCTTGACTTTGCTGGTTAAGAATGTTAGAGTAGTGTTCTTTCCATCGGGCTCTTATTTCCTGGTCTTCTTTGAGGAGATTTCCATTTAAATCTTTAATAGGGCACATATTTTTCCGACTGGGGCCGTACACTGCTTTTACTCCTTGAAAGAAATTCCTGTAGTCGTGTGAATCGGCGTACCTTTGAATTTCTCTGGCCTTGCTTGCCCACCACCCGTTCTTTATTCTTCTGATTTCGCGTTGCGTTTCATACTTAGATTGGGTAAAAGCTTCTGCTTTTGATGAGTCGTTGGGGTGGTTGATAGCGTTTTGGAAGGCAATATGTTTGCGGTCAAGAAGTTCTTGTATAAAAGCTTCATTATCATTGAACCAGTCGTCCTTTTTTTACTTGCTGCAGTGCCAAGAATTTCCTCACTCGCACTTTTTAAACTGTCTTTAATTTGTATCCAGGTAGCAGCGACATCTACAGAATTGGTTTCTTCTATATATTTACTGATTGATCGTGGAAAAAAAGTATAGGTTTTTTTCAGGCCTCAATTTTAGCTTTTATTAATTTTAAAATCATATTTCGACCCCAGAGATAGAAAACATATGACTGTTTTTTGTGAACTATATATTGAACTTATGATCATATATATTCGACATTTGCTACAAGAAATTGAAAATAAAATGATTGTTTTTTTTTATACATTTATTTAACGTCGGCCTATTTCCGCTACTGAGGCCTAACACCGACGCCTGTAGACGAGTTACCCCCAACCAGGAATTTTGCCGAACCTCTTCCCTTAAGAAGAGTAGGGATCTTTTACTTGCCTAACATTTAATAGACAAGGGACCGACGGCTTTACGTCCCCTCCGAAGGATGGTATATCTCCTATACAACCCTCGCCTAAGGTTGTATAGCTTCCGCGCATACACTGATATACAAGCCGCTGGAAGATGTGTGAGGCGAGAACGCGGTTTCCGTTGGAATGGTCACCCATCCAAGTACTAACTGCGCCTGTCCTTGCTTTACATCGCATACCGAAATATGTACATAGTAAAGACGCACCTACGCTCGCCCCAATGATTGTTTTGGGAATAACGATAACTTTGATTTTTTTTATAACTATCATGGCAAATAAATTGTTATATTTATTTATGCGATTTCTAAAAAAAGTTGTGCGACATTCAATTGTACGTAGATATTTTTGTGGGCATTGGCATTCCATTTACTGTAATAGAGTTCAGTGCAGATATTCCATCAGTAGAAATTGTACCAAATGAGTTAACAAGATTAGTATTCGAAATAAACAAAGGGTCGAGCAGCGTGCTGGAGTGGTTAGTGATTCTAGTAGGCTCATTAATAAGTTGAGTAAAGTAATAGTACATATTAATTGATTTGAATAAAACTATATATCTATATTAATTACGCTGATTAAAACTAATTTCACTAAAACAGCTCGAAAGTGTATGCAATAAGTAAAGTACTATTATTTTAAACTTATTTTATCTTGGATAATATTATTGTTTCTTGTTGTCGACATAAAAAGCTCAATTTAGATAATGCTGTTTCAAACACTTACATAAATTACTGTTTTCATTCATTATCCTGTTAACAGTTATCCTGAAAGCATATAACTCCCTGACATTACGTCTGAAATCCAGAGCAATGGATTTCAAATGCAGCCGAAAGCGCATAATTTTCCTGGAACAGATTTTCAAAATTTCATCTCTTTTTGGTGTAGCACCAAGCTACAGTTTTCAACGTCGTACAGTCGCCCACGGAAAACTTTGCAAGTGTTATTCGATTTTTCTAATGTGTTTTCTTATCACGTTATCTACTTATCTTCTTTATCGTCGATTTCAAGATACATATTGGCGAATAACAACAATCCTAGTGATAATGGATGTGTTACTTGAATTATCTGGTTTGGTAACAGTTGTCGTAACAATTTTGGGAACATCTTTCTGGAATTTGCACATATGGCAAAAGTTTTTCAACCTTACGAATAACTTTGAGAATGACAATAATATTAATAATAAAGAAACTGCAAAAGCCTCTGTTGTAAAGAATGCAAATACTCTATTCCTCATAGGGAACATATATCTATTCGCCATATTCAGTTATCAGTTTTACGTGCTGACCAGGATTGATAAACTAGCTGATAATTATTACGAATCTACATATATTTTTACTTATATTGGATTTTTATTAGCAAGTATAGTTTTCAACATTGTTCTTTCCATCAGGTGCAAATTTAAAGCAGTAAATAACTTGCTTATATCTCGTAAAGGCCATGAGATAGTAAATAGTGAAATGGTAAAAACATTGAGAAGGGTTAGAACTTTGTATTTAGCAGCTGATGAAATTATTCAAGTTTTTAATAGATTGTTTGGGTGGCCTTTGCTGATGCTTTTCTCTCATTCAATATTACAAGTGTTGGATGTTGTTCTGTCTATCTTGGCGCAATCTTATCTGAAGGATTTTGATTTTCAAATAGCATTTGACATTATTTTGTTAAACATTTGTTTTGGATTTGAAGCCCTAGTAAGTAATATTTCCATTTAATTCTACTTTCTACTAAATTATACATAATAATTATATTAATATAGTGAATTGGGGTACTGGTTTGATACTCATTTAAAATTATTCGGTACGTACCATTGCGGTCGATGAAATTAAACGACTTATCACAGTATTAATTGTTTTCAAAAATTAAATATTTTAAACTGAAATTTCTCGAAAACGATTAGATCTTAGAATTTTATCCATACAACGAAATCTAATTGAAATTAAATTGCCTTTAACATAGATAACATGTCTAAGTTCCTGTTATTAAAAAAAATTTTGTAGCGCAGCGCCATCTACCGCTTGACATATCAATCAATCATCAATCCCGAAAAAAATATTTATTTCTTAATAAGGGAAACTTAGGCTACTTTTCACCATCATAAGCTTCATAGAAAAGATCATAATCAAGCCCTATTTTAAAAGCTTCCGTTTTCCCATTTTTCGAATTTCCTATTAGTTCCCAGTGGAAATGCAAAGGTCGATAAAGTACAGAGAACACAGCAAATGACACCTCCCTTGCATTCCTGAGAGTGAGGAATACAATGGCGACAAATGTTTACATCCCAATTTAGAGCAAACCACCACCTTTTCCGGTTTTTAGGGTCTGGGCCCGTACGAGGTCTTATCGGATCGAGATTTTTTGCTCAATTTCAATAAATAGAGAAACTCTCGACCACAAGTTATCCCGCCCGACCCCAAGAGTTCAAACCACACCCCCATAAAAATATTGCTACCATCGTGTTTCACGCCCTCGAAAACGGGGTTATACCAATTTCTGTTCAATTTGAAGCTTTTTTAAGGTATTTCGCTTTTTGGAGGTGTGGTTTTAACTCCTTTGGTCGGACCCGTAAAAATTATAGGACTCTCTTTGTAAGTTTACGTTTTCTAATTTATTTTAAGTCCTCAGTTTTGGTAGCGTCTTGATCAGTAAGATTTTTCATTTTTTTATTTTCAGAATTATACCAGGTGACACAGGAGATATGTAACACCCCGTACCATATTTATTTAAAAAGACATTATCTTGAAATTTGGTAAACTTATATAATGCATGATTGTCCTTTTTTTAGTACAAACACTTTTTTCCCATCACTTCCGGTTTCACCGGAAGTGACATCTACTCTGTTATTTTAAATGGCACTGTGTATATTTTTTTATCTATCTGATTCGTCTCTAGATTCTCTTTTCAACCATGTATCGGAACATGGCATTTGTTTTTAAAATAGCAGTTAATATCAATTTTAGTTTGTTAAGTCTAGGTGGTCCTGATATGAACCTTGGCAGATATTGATGCGTAATGTGCCGTGATATCGAAAGTCCTCTGGTAGGCAACTTTGTGCCTCATATTTTTTTGGGAATAACCAGTAGCTGAACAGACTAATAAGATCTAACTTATTTAAAAAAAATGTCTTTAAACAACCCACGATATTATAAAAACCAAGATAGGAACCCCATTTTTTTATTTCACCTAGTTAAATAATACTTATTTATCTTTTATTTTTGTCCAATACAAGTGCTGTGCCGATCCTATTTTACTTTCTTCATTATATTAAAATTAGTATCGAATGTTATTGCATAGTAATGAATATTGTATTGCAACAAAAATAGTAAGCAAGCGGTGGAAACAAAAGAAGGTAAAACGAGGCGTCATTTTGATTTGACAATTAATAGTTGTTTACTTGGCAGCAATTTAAGTATTTTTCATTAAATTATACCTAAGTTATCACGTTTTTAACTGTGTTTTGCCATGTATTCACGAAATGAAAAAGCAGATATGCTACTAATCTATGGCGAATGTAAGAAAAATAGCAGGTGGGCTGCCGAAAGATTTCCCGAAAGAATTCATCCACCAAACAACTATTTTGTAAGAGTTGAACAGCAATTCAGAAGTGAACCAGATGTACCGGAAAATAATTTCATTATCGATGAAGAGTCGGAAATCAATGTACTTGCAATTGTCGAGGCAGATCCCACGATTTCCATAAGACAAATTGAGGACCAAACAGACACAATTTGGACAATAATTTTCATGAACAAATTTTATTTTTCGACGAGTCCAAGTTCACTAATTTGGGATTATTTAATCGTAACAACACCCGTTATTGGGCAGAAGAAAATCCCAGAAATATGAGAGAAAGTACATATCAGGAGCGGTTTAGTTTTAATGTATGGTTAGGAGTAATTGGCAGAAGAATTATTGGGCCAATAATTTTTTATGGTCCATTTAATGGAGAAAGATATTTGGGATTTTTGCAAAACCAAAACTCCACCAACAAACAGAGAAGACATGGAAATGAGAGTCAGAAGAGCAATCGATGGGATTACTAAATTACAGTTAGATAACATGTTAAGAGCTACCGTCACAAAAACAAAATTGTGCAGAGATAATAACGGACCACATTTTGAGCATTTGTATTAAAAAATGCTTTTGTATGTAGTAAGTACTTCAGCAAATATTTCATTTTAATTTCATTCATTTGTTGTAAAAATGTATTACATAGTGTAATGGTTTTTCATCAATTTTGTTCAAATGTGTTGTACTGATGTTTCTTATTTATTAAAAAAATTGTTTTACCTACTTTTATTGTGTTTCCACTACCTGCTCATTACTATGCACTAATATTCGGTACTAATTTTAATGAAGAAAGTAAAATAGGATAGGCACAGCAATTGTATTGGACAAAAATAAAAGATAAATAAGTATTTTTTAACTAGGTGAAATAAAAAAATGGGGCCAGCCGAAAGACTGATCCTACTTAAAGGAGCTCCTCCCTTGCTCCTTTAAGTAGGATCAGTCTTTCGGCTGGTGTTTGTTGCAATCGAAGCATTAGCGTTTTGATGGTAATATGCAATTATTACACTTAACGCGCCAGGCTTGTAACTTGTAATTCAGCGCTCGGCGGGGCACATAGCCCGGAGAGTAGCTGTTGGTTGCAGTCTGGTTAGGTTCCTTATAGTAAAATAAGGATTTATAGAGGAGTTTGCGACTAAAAATATTATGTTTAATATTCCGCCCTCTAAAAGCACATTTGATCTATATCGTAGGTTGTTTAAATATATATTTTTTTAAATAAGTTGGATCTTATTAGTCTGTTAAGCTACTGGTTATTCCCAAAAAAATATGAGGCACAAAGTTGCATACCAGAGGTCTCTCGATATCACGGCACACTACGCATCAATATCTGCCAAGGTTCATATCAGGGCCACCTAGACTTAACAAACTAAAATTGATATTAAGTGTCATTTTAAAAACAAATGCCATGTTCCGATACAGGTTGAAAAGAGAATCTAGAGACGAATCAGACAGGTAGAAAAAATATGCAGGGTGCCATTTAAAATAACAGAGTAGATGTCACTTCCGGTGAAACCGGAAGTGGTGGGAAAACATTTTTATACTTAAAAAAGGACAATCACGCATTATATGAGTGTACCAAATTTCAAAATAATATCTTTTTAAATAAACATGCTACGGGGTGGGGTGTTACATGTCTCCTGTGTCACTCGGTATTGTTACGATTAAGTTTCTTTGCTTTATTCTATTCTGGTGTTTTTGCATTAGTCCTTGTACTGGAGTTTTTGTCATAGCTAACAATTTCATGCCTACGATTGCTTTTAACTAAACCAGTATACATTAATTGATTTGAATATAACTGCATGTCTACTAAGAGCAATAAAATCAGAAGTATGGATATTACTTACGTTGAATAAAACTAATTTTACTAAAACAGCTCGAAAGCGCATGCAATAAGTAAAGTACTATTATTTTAAACTTATTTTATCCCGAATAATATTCTTATTGTCGACATAAGAAAATCAATTTGGATAATGCTGTTTCAAACACTTGTACATTACATAGATTGCTGTTTTTATTCATTGCCCGATTAACAGGTAGCTTGAAAGCACATAACTACATTACGTCTGAAATCCAGAACAATGAATTTCAAATGCACCCGAAAGCGCATAATCTTTCTGGAATCGATTTTTAAGATTTCATCTCTTTTTGGTGTAGCACCAAGCTACAGTTTTCAACGTCATACAGTCACCCACGGAAAACTATGGAAGTGTTATTCAATTTTTCTGATATGTTTTCTTATCACTTTATCTATTTATCTTCTTTACCGTCGTTTTCGAGAAACATATTGGCGAGTCGCAGCAATCCTTGTGGTAATTGATGTATTACTTGAATTATCTGGTTTGGTAACAGTAGTCATAACAATTCTGGGAACATCATTCTGGAATTTGCACATGTGGCAAAAGTTTTTCAGCCTTACGAATAACTTCGAGAATGACAATGGTATATATGCTAGAGAAATTGTAAAGACCTCTGTTGTAAAGAATTCAAATACTATATTCCTTATAGGGAACATATATTTATTCACCTTTTTCAGTTATCTGTTTTACTCGCTTTTTAGGGTTAGTAAACTAGCTGATAACTACAACGGATCTACATATATTTTTACTTATATTGGATATTTATTAGCAAGTATAGTTTTCAACATTGTTCTTTCCATCGGGTACAAATTTAAAGCCATAAATAACTTGCTTATATCTCTTAAAGGCCATGAGATAATAAATAATGAAATGATAAAAGCATTGAGAAGGGTTAGAACATTGTATTTGGTAGCTGATGAAATTATTCAAGTTTTTAATAGATTGTTTGGTTGGCCTTTGTTGATGCTTTTCTTCCATTCAATATTACAAGTGTTGGATATTATTCTATCTGTCTTGGCGAATTCTCATATGAAGGAGTTTGATTTTCAAGCAGCAGTTAACGTTATTTTGCTAAATTTTTGCTTTGGATTTGAAGACCTAGTAAGTAATAGTCCTATTTAATTCTGCTTTCTACTAAATTGTAAATAAAAATTATATTAATCTACTGAATTGGTGTGCTGTTTGATACTGATTTAAAATTATTCAGTACGTACTATTGTTGCCGATAAGAGTAATCGACTGGTCACAGTACTATTGTCTTTACTATAGTTTCCAGTTCTGTGGGAATTACTCCCATAGTTAGGGATGTATAGGAATATAAACGAAGCATAACAAAGGATATCCCACATCACCAAAAATATCCTTCAGTAGTTTTATTGTTATATCTACATCAGAAATCGACTTATTTTTAAAACCCACGATAAGTTAAGAAATTTGTTTATAGTACAGTAAACGAAGCTCAAAATAGCGGCCAAATTTTGGATAGTTTGGGATATTTCGGGATTGATCAAACGAAAGTATCATCCAGAGGAGTATATTCTTAGCCTAACTAAACACTGTTTAAACAACACATACTTTATATACAATGACCAGCGCTACAAGCAAACGAAAGGAGCACCGACGGGTTCACCGTTATCTCCAGTCTTCGTTAATCCCTTCATGGAGGACCTAGAAGTTCGTGCAACACAAACGGCACCTTTCAAACCAAAACTTTTGTTGAGATATGTGGACGACACATTCGTAATCTGGACTCATGGAAGAGAACAACTATATAGTTTCTTAGACCACCTGAATAACATTCACGATAAGATCAAATTCACCATGGAGGTAGAAACAGAAGGCAAGCTTCCATTTTTACACGCATTAGTGAAAAAAAAACAAGACAGGACACTAGGTCACACAGTATACAGAAAAACCCACTCACACAGGCAGATATCTAAATGCGGCATCACATCACCATCCAGCACAATTAAATTCAATTGTAAAGACTCTAGTGACACGTCCTCAGAGATTGGCAGACGTCGACCATATCAACGAAGGGATGTCGTCATTTCAGAAATCACTAATGAAAAATGAATTTTCGAGGTATACAATACACAGGTCGCAGAGTCCATACAGACAAAAAACCCAAGAGGAATTCGAGAAACCAGTGGCAAAAGCATATCTACCTTACGTGAAAGGGACGACAGATAAAATTGGCTTCTACTACTACTACGGAAACATAACATAGAAACAATATTTAAAACAGACCGAAAAATCAGTGCAGTCCCCCGTAATCCAAAATCAAAAACTACCCTAGAGAACCAAGAAGTATACGAAATCCCGTGCCAAGATTGCAACAAATCCTACATAGGACAGACCAATAGACGTATTAGTGTAAGAAAAAAAGAAGATGTAAGCCTTCTTTAGTTTTCTATCTATGTGAAGATTCCATGTGAGTTTGGCATCGAAGGTTACCCCAAGGTATTTCACTTCTGATGCGAAACTTAGTGTTATATCGGCGCAGAGCATGTTTTTACATAGAGGGCCCAAATATCCCAAACTATCCAAAATTTCCCGTATCATTTCCGTCGTTTACTGTACTATCAAGGAAATTGCTTTAATTTCCATCAACTCATATCATTTTGTAATATCATTCATATTATTACTTCCGCCAATTTCGTCTTTTAAACTGTCTGCATAAAGCATATTAAAATTATCCACAATCTACCTTCATTATTTTCAAATACTACTATCTCCATTGTTTCAAAGTGTTCCACATATTCTTACTGCACCCCCCCCCCCTCCCCCCCCTGGAGAGTACAAATTTTTTATGGGCTTTATCCTTTTTTTTTTAATACATTTATTTAACGTCGGCCTATTTCCGCTACTGAGGCCTAACACCGACGCCTGTAGACGAGCTACCCCCAACCAGGAATTTTGCCGAACCTCTTCCCTTAAGAAGAGTAGGGATCTTTTACTTGCCTAACATTTAATAGACAAGGGACTGACGGCTTTACATCCCCTCCGAACGATGGTATATCTCCTATACAACCCTCGCCTAAGGTTGTATAGCTTCCGCACATATACTGATATACAAGCCGCTGGAAGATGTGTGAGGCGAGAACGCGGTTTCCGTTGGAATGGTCACCAATCCAAGTACTAACTGCGCCTGTCGTTGCTTTACATCGCATACCGAAGTATGTACATAGTAAAGACGCACCTATGCTCGCCCCCTTTATCCTTTTCTTTCTGCGCTATCTGCACTTCATTATTTATGCTGTTGAAATCTTTTGTATTACATGAGATAAAACCAAGATTCTTATAAGCTTTAGCGTTTTTGCATCAATATGTATGGTAAAACTGAACTTGTTATCAAAAATTATGCCTAAATATTTGACGGTATTTATCAAACGCACACATGAACCAGTGCCCATACATTTATGTCAATTTTATTTCTAGGTGTGGACTGTGATCATAATACTCTGTTGTGACGCAACAGTTAATGAAGCTAATGCGCTGTTAACAAGTTGTTACAGGCTAGAACAGATACTTACTCTGGGTTCCAAGGAGAGAGAAGAATTGAAGAGTTTAGAAAATATTCTTAAAAATAAACGACCAACGTTCACAGCCGCGGGGTTTTTGGAAATAAATCGATCGACCATTCTTTCTCTACTTAGTACTACGACAACTTATTTTATTGTCGCCCTGCAATTCCAATCTCTGTGAATTCAAGTTGAAATATAAATAAGTTACTTTTATTATTTTTGAGAGTTTTCTTTGCCATACCCTTCCATACACTAGTGAATTTTGATAGCCGATACGGAAAATCTGAATGATAAAAACCTGTTTGAGATAGCTGCTACCGCGGGCTGCGTTTCAGCTGCCTTATTTATTATTTTCTAAAATTATGGCCCAAATGAAGTTTTGATATTTTTACATTTATTGGCGGAGGAGATGAATTTAGAAGAAGAATAAAGTTCCAAACATTCTTGAACAGAAAATGACAAACGGTAAGGAAGAGGAGGATAGGACAGAATAAAAGGTATGAAAATTCAGTAAAGGTGACAGTTTCAAAAGATAGTATAGTAGGTGAAAGTTTGGCTATAGAAGGTGTAGGAAAATGGATAGCATTTTGTAAAGTCTATAAATTTTTTTTATTGAAAATATACGTAGTCAATAATAACCCGTGCAAATTTCAGTCCTTTATATTAAAAAATTGCGCCACACGATTTAAAAAAAAAGTTGTCTCGGCTCCAGAAAGACGGTGAGCAATATTTTTTTTTGTAAATTTGTAGAAAAATGCTAGTGATCGATTGGCAATAATGGCATTCTAATATAATTTAAAGTCTCAAAGGTATTAAAGGTTTATTGGATTTTTTTGACCGATTTTTCGCATGTTAGCGATCGTTTCGAGATATGAGCAATAATTGTACATGTTAGCATAACTGCTAAAGAAACTTTTCGGACTGGTATAAAAATATAATGGCCTCTACACAGCATTTTGCATTGTTCAGAAGAATCAGCCAATAGAACACCAACGCACGGTAAGTTCAGGTGTTGAATATCAGATGACGGTGAAGAAAACAGCTTGAGATCATTTAAATAAATAAATAAATAAATAAATAAACACCACAGAAATTAGACAACCCCCAATTCCAGAAGCCAGGGATTGTGAGGAAGGGGGTTACACATTGAAAAAACGCAGACATACAACCATTTCCTCCGACAGTGCCAGTGCCGAAGCCAGGATTTGAACCCGGTGGTACGATGTCCGTGTGAGTGTACACGCGATTGCCGCCTCGCGCCTTAACCCATTCGGCTATTGACCAAACCATTGTTGATTGATCAAAAATTGTTTGGAAAATATCCTTTCTAATAAACTTTCATCGTTATGTTATATAAAGAGGGCGACCTCTTTAAGTGAAGAAAAATTACTTCACCTTGTTACACATAAGGTGGTTTTGGAATACCAAAAATTAACACAAAACATTACAACAGTTGTTCAAAATACTGTATATTAACGTCAATGCATTTCTGAACTCGCATAGCTGTTTCTCGAAGAACGTTCGCCAATTACTGGGCCGTTATGCTATTAATTGCTCATCTAACTCGCAGCCCCAGGTCTTCACGAGTTGTAACGGCGGTTGCATAGACAATATTTTTTTAAATGACACCAAACAAAGAAATCAAGGGGCGTTAAATCAGGTGACCTTGGAGGCCACCTCACAGGATCATTCGTCAAAATTACGTTTTCTCCGAATCTCCGTTGAAGGTAATCAATTACTATCCTTGAATTATGGGGAGGTGCGCCATCTTGTTGGAAATACATTTCCTATCCTAAATCTAAAGGTAACTCATCTAAAATGTCCTCTATCTCATTTTCCAAGAATCTCAAGTATTTGGCACCAGACAGAGGTCCTTCAAATATTATTGGACAAATGATTCTACTACCGATTATTCCAAGCCAAACATTGAAACCGAACCTCACTTATAAATAAATAAATTTGGGTTTTCTTGTGACCAATAAATATATTGGTACAATAGTACTTTGTCGGTTAAATAATCCCTAATTTCTAAGCCTAGACTCGTCCGAAAATAAAATCAGTTCCAAAAAATCATTGTCTGGCTGCACGTTATTATACAAAATCCAATTGCAATATTCCATCCTACGTTCGTAATCACTTCCGTACAAATGCTGGTGCAATTGGTATTTAAAACATTTATAGTGGTGTTTGTGCAAAATTCGGCTTACTGTTTGGTGACTGATGATGTCCAATTCAAACCCAACTTGCCTTAAAGAAACAGTCTTATCAACTTCTATTCGAGCCAAAATATTCATTTACGTTCCTTCCCCAATAATGAAGTTTTCTTCGGGATCATTGTCGGGCTCTCTTCGGAATTAGTTTTCAACACATTTAAATTCATTTTTCGCTGGACATTCTCTATCAGGATATCGTTGGTTATATAGGTCGGTAGCCGCAACTACATTTCTTTTATATTCCCCATAAATAATTAACATGTCGACTTTTTCATCTCTTGTATAAATTTGGGGCATTTTGAAAACAATTAACAAGAATTTTGAAAAATTTTTGATACGTATTTTTTTATTTTTTAATTTGATGCAAACTGTTTGAGATTTTCCACCGTTCCCATACCTTTCTAACACCCGGTATTTATTATTGTTCTATGTTTCAAATGTATCTATTTATTTCAGAGTAATTTGCTCCGACTTTTCTTTTACAATTGTAATATGGTCTCTTGGAATAAACTATCTATCTAACTATGTATCTATCTACCTATCAATCTGTCTATCAATTGCCGCAAAAGTAATATTAATTAAAACTTGATATTTGTTGGAAAAAATTCTTCGCATAGACAGATATTTATGAAGGGAATCAGCGTGTACATGTGCCTCTCCATATCCAGCTATATAAATAACTTATTTGTTTGTAGGTACTCTCCCTATACTAATTTAATATAAGCACTAATTCCTTAACGCTACAATCATAAAAAATACCAATTTAGATAATGCGCCATAGAAATCACCATTACATTGATCAGTCATCATCACAGAAACTCTGTGTGGTATTTCTCGCATTGTGAACATGAAGTTAAAGTGCAGCAGAAAATGTATACTTTTTATGGAACCTATATTAAAATTCTCATCTATTTTTGGAGTAACGCCATTTTATAGTTTCCAAAACCGTAGACTAATTTGTGAAAAAGTATATAAGAGTTACTCATTGTTTCTAGTTAGCCTGCTTATTGCGTCCTCGTTTCTTGTTCTTTATCTTCGATTTAGAGATTTATATTTGAACATGGCCACAGTATTAATAGTTCTGGATGTCATACTTGAATTAAGCAGTTTAATTTCAATGGGAGTGATAATATTGGGTTCCTCATTCTGGAATATGGCATCGTGGTTAAAGCTGTTGAACCGCATTATGTGTTTGGAGAGTGCCGGCGAATTACGTGCTAAAGAGATTGAAAAATGCTCCATTTTAAAGAATGCAAATTTTGTGTTCTTCCTTGGGCACATATATTTGCTCAGCATGTATATCGGCCACTATTATATTATGGGTTCTTTGTCTCATGCCCCGTCAATTGATTATTATGCAACTGCAATGGTTTACATCTACGTGCAGTTCCTAGAGGCCAATGTAGTTTTTAACACTGCGCTTTCCATCAAGTGCAAATATAAGGCTATAAACAATTTGGTACTCACCTTCAAAATTCAGGACGTCAATGAAAACATGATTAAAGTTATAAAGAGAGTTAAGCAATTGTATCTGGCAACAGATGAAATTATAGATGTTTTTAATGACTTATTTGGTTGGCCCTTGCTGTTACAGTTTTCTCATTCAGTTTTACATTTATTGTATTGCATTCTATATGTAGTACCTTCTTCTTTTATATGGAATAATAAAGTCTATCAAGTAGCCTTTGATACCGTATTGCTGGTGGTTGGTTTTGGAATTGAAGGAGCGGTAAGTAAAAAATTTATAGCTTTGTTAACATTACCAGCTATTTAAGTTAGTTATAGCGCCCGCATCTATTTTATTTATTTATTTACATACACAAATCCAATAAAAAGAAACACATTGGTAATATTTATTTTCAGAAAAAGTCAATAATAGCTGCACAAAATGTAAATGTAGAAAAATTAATTATAAAGATTTAATATCAAGCAATCGGTTTTGCTTAGACACGTCAAATTTAGACGATTCAGCAAGTTTAGTGCGTATTTAAACGTGAGGTGGGCAACACGTTACAAAAGTATAAGCAAAACGTAACCTCAAAAAGTGTGGAACAAAATTTTGACAAAGCGAAAGTAGATGTCAAGTCAGTAAACAAAACATGATTGAATTTAATATAAAAATATAAAATATGCCTAATTACAGGTAAAATTAACAATAAATAATCCGAAATAAATATAAGTGGTTGATTATACAAGTCGGTGTACGTTTGAATGACTGTGATAGAATTGTAAATAAAGAATAACATTTAACCTACCTGTATATAAAATAAAGTGCTTCATGTAGTCCAGTTAATACAGAAGCATAATTTCAACATTCCAGCAAGTAATAGCAAAATAAATATCGTTTAAACAAAACAAATATTTACTTCAAAAATAAACAGCCGTAATCGGTATAGGATGAAGTCAGTCCGGAGAGAAGCGAGCTGCAGAATCGAGTAAGAAAATTTTCGACGAGGGAGTATACCAACCGGATGGTTATAAAAGGTATAATTTTTCGTTACATACGAGCTCTAATCAAAAATTTTATGCATGAAAAATTTTTGTCAATTCATCAGTTTACAAAATAAAAATACCAAATTAACATTAAGATTCGTTATTGTTCAAAACCCATTTAAAATATATATGAAGTGTTATTGTATTTCCGGGGTCGCATTTCGGCAGAATCTCATCTGCCATCTTCAGGTTCTCACTTAAAGTTGCTTACTGCTGCTCCTCGTTGCTCGAACTGAACTGACGTTCCCCGCGTTGTGTGGCTCCTTATATATGCTGATACGTCTATTGGTCTGTCCTATGTATGATTTGTTGCAATCTTGGCACGGGATTTCGTATACTCCTTGGTTTTCTAGGGTAGTTTTTGATTTTGGATTACGGAGGACTGCACTGATTTTTCGGTCTGTAGATCTGTTCGGTCCAACCACCAGCGATAAGTCACGTGGAGCGTGACGTTTCAGCGAGGCCACTTGTCGGGTTGTTTCAGGTGCCCGCTACGCCTACTACAGGTGGTGGGGGATAGGTAACACGCGCAGACTGCAGCATATATAAGGAGCCGCACAACGCGGGGAACGTCAGTTCAGTTCGAGCAACGAGGAGCAGCAGTAAGCAGCTTTAAGTGAGAACCTGAAGATGGCAGAATAGAACCCACAATATACCATGAGTAAGCAATTTTTCTAACAAAAATAAAATAATAAAAGATAATTTTTTCCTGATAAATCATTATATTGCAAAATACAATAATAAAGGAAAAGCAAATAGGGAAAAGCATAAAATAAGAAAAAAAAAATAAACAAAATCTGTTAATCTAACGGAATCTTGACTTAATCTATTGTTAAAAATCATCATGTGCAATAATTTCGTAGTTACGATAGATAGAATATAGTAGTAAAAACATTAAAATATTTGTGTGTGTATTAGAGAAGTAATACAAAGATATAGATCTGGTTGACCTGGTAGATGCTTTCAAATTGATTTGTTCAAGAATTGCGGATAGTCAATCAAGTTGTTAAGAAGTTTGTATAAAAATATCACACTTTGCATCTCTCTCTCTCCGGTGCTTCATACAATTGTATGATCATATCCTTAGAGGGATATTGATGATCGATTGTAAATGCCAGGAATTAGAAAAAAACGTCTTTTATTGCCTTCAATATTGTTAATTTGCGCATTGTAGTGGGGGTTCCATATTACGCTCGCTTATGTCGATTATTGTCGATCGTCGAGAGACAAGACATGTTGGTTGTTGCATGTACGTTGATGAATCTGAGGATAAAGTACCATATGCATGACGATTTCAAATGCTGTGCCAAAGTCTAATTTCTGTGGTGTTTATTTATTTATATTTTATTTAAAAGTTATTTATGATTATAATAGGGCAGTAATTTTCCATATCCGATTTTCTATACCTTTTTGTGTATAAGATAAATTTTAAATACTTTCAATTTATCAGGATGTGCACAAGTTTGCAAAGGCAGGTTAAAAATATGTGCTAATAGTGAAGCCAATATGCCGATGACTTAATAGTATTAACATTACATACAAAGTAATAATGTCCAAGAAACTATTTTGAAACCGGCTAACAGAACAATGTGTACATCTAGCCTCTAATATAAATTTCGAGCAACAAAATTACAAACATAATTATCGATAGTAAAAAAATGAGTTCACAAACGTACTCAATAAGTAAATTATTATTACTTTAAAATTATGTTACATCGGATCAAAGATTATCGTTTTTGTTTTTGTTTTGTTGAATAAAAACTCAATTTGGATAATGCTCTTTCAAAACCTTTTAAATAAATTGCTATATGTGTTTATTATTCGGTAAATAAATAGCCTGGCAACACATAATTCCTTGTTATTACTTTTCAAACCTCGCACAATGAATTTCCAAAGCAGCCGAGAGCATATAGTCTTTCTGGAACCAATTTTCAAGATTTCATCCGTTTTTGGTGTAACACCAAGTTGCAGTTTTCAACGGCATATGGTTACACACAAAAAACTACACAAGTGTTATTCAATTTTCCTGGTATTCCTTCTTGTAACATTATCTATGTATCTTCTGTATTATCGATTTCAAGATGTATATGTGCAAATTGCCACAATCCTCGTGATAACGGATGTATTACTTGAATTATCTGGTTTGATAACAGTTGTCATAACAATTCTAGGAACATCTTTCTGGAATTTGCAAATATGGCAAGAGTTTTTCAACCTTATAAATAACTTCGAGAATGACAGTAATGTTATCGCTAAAAAATATACAAAGAGTTCTATTGTAAAGAATGCAAACACTCTATTTCTCATAGGAAACATATATCTTTTAACTATGTTTAGTTATCAGTTATATACAACAGCTCGTGTTGGTAATGCCTTTTATATATCTACATTGATTTTTACTTACATTGGATATCTGTTAGCAAGTATAGTTTTCAATATTGCTCTTTCCATCAAGTGCAAATTTAAAGCAGTAAATAACTTAGTTATATCTGTCAAGAATCATGAGATAATAAATAATGAAATGATAAAAACGTTAAAAAGGGTTAGAATATTATATTTAGCAGGAGATGAAATTGTACAACTTTTTAATAGATTATTTGGTTGGCCATTGTTGATACTTTTCTCTCATTCGGTGTTACAAGTATTAGACTTTTTCCTGTCCATATCACAGCTTTACTCGAAGAAGTTTGATTTTGAAATAACATTTGCCATTATTTTATTAACCGTTTGCTATGGATTTGAAGCACTAGTAAGTGACATATTTATTATTCTACAGCTTTTAAAAAATTATATTTATTCACTATTTTTTGTTTTGGTAATAGTAAAAAAGATAGAAAGCGTGAAGACATTATTTTACTCTGTCGCATAGTCAAAATATAAGAAAGCTTTGAAAATATATAAACTTGTCTCATAATCCTCACTACAGAGACATCATCGACATCTAGATTTATATTTTAATGTCTGAGTACGTCAATTTTGATACTGATTTCTTTAAATGTGGAACTTGAGGACAGTTTTTTTAAAAATATGTTATTAAACTGATGCGCAAAGGGTTTCTTTTTAAACTAATGTTAGTACATGTGATCCTGAAAAATATATGATATTTTTCAGCAAAATGTTAATAACGCTATGAGGAATATTATTCTCAAAATTCGTCGCTGTCCACTCTGTGCAAATCTGCCCCACTTTCCAAACTGGAATATTTTTTCTTGATAACTTTTACTAGCACTAGTCTTGAAAATATGGCAGTCTTGTAATTATTTTATATATCAAACGCACAGGTGAATGAGTAGATTAATCGTAATCATTTTTTTTCTAGGTGTGGTCTATGATTATAATTCTCTGTTGCGACTCGACAATTAAGGAATCAAACAAGCTCTTAGCAAGTTGTTATAGGCTAGAACAGGTGCTGACTCTGGGTTCCAAGGAAAAAGAGGAATTGAAAAGTTTGGAAGACCTTCTTAAGAGCAAGCGCCCAGCATTCACCGCAGCGGGTTTTTTCCAGATACAGCGGTCCACCATTCTTTCTCTACTTAGTACCACGACAACTTACTTTATTGTTGCCATACAATTTCAATCTTTATAAATTTGTGTTGTAGGCCAATAGAATTAAATGAATTTTAACCAAAACCTAAAACAAATTTGGCTACTAAAGATCCTATCCTAATGGTCTAACTACCTCAAAACCAGCCCATAAGTGCAGTTTTCAATTTTTTAGAATTTTCTCAGAAACCTTGCATTTCTTGACAAATATAAAAGAAACTTTTTTTGTGGAGCATAAAATTTGCGACATATACTTTATATTCAAGCAAAAGTTAGGGCTAACCTGGCCTAACTATTCTAAATCCATTGAGTGACAAATCAGTGTGTGCTCTAGGGCTACAAAAAATTGCCCTAGCAAGCAAGTTTTATATGACCTTTATAATTGCATAATGTTATATTGTACGGGAGATGTTTCAGAATATAAAAATTTATCACTACCCTTTTTTCAGCATTTAATATTAATTTGTTCCTTTGTGAGCAAGGGTTAACTATTTCAAGATTTCAAGACTTAGAAACACTGTTGTTGGTACAGTAAAAATGTAATAAATTGACCTGGAAAAAATTGCACGCTCAAATTTGTCATGCTCAATGTTATCAGGACCACTTGAAAGATCTGAAACCAAAAATGGTGACCTACCTCCCCTTTTGTTTCAGCCGCCGTCTTGTAAAATTTCGGAAATTTTTGAACCGACTTATTTGTTGGGCTTGAGACAGAGAATCCCGGATTCGAATCGTATATGTTTAGTAGCGTTTTGTACGTATTGCCGATTCGGTAGCACAACGGTTGTGTCAAAGACAACACGACTAGTCGCCGTTACCACTCCTGAGTTCAAGTCCCAACTGCGACAGATGGCAATGTCGTTGGAAATGGTTGTTATGTAGTTATCTTCATGTTCGTGTGTCCTCATTTAAATATATAGTATGTTTTCATACTTACATTTGATGGACAATGCAATATTAAAAATTCTTTACAATCCCACGACTAAAGTTCAAGTCATAAAGATATTAATTCATAAACGTTTTTAGGTGCCTATATTTTAGAACAACCACTTCTGTTACTTTAGGATACACTTTGTATTCTCTTGATAAAGGCCTAATAAGCCGAAACATTTGTAGAGAATTTAAAACAAAGTAATTTGGTACATCTAAAAGCAGTGTTTACTTAAAAACAATTATTGTTAAGATGTTTCACAAGGAACCAACCACAAAGTCAGTTCAATATATTAAAAATTCAACTGACTAACAAAAATCTGACGTAGTAGGATCAGGATAGTTACACGATAATGAAGGCTACCATATGAATTTACATGTATAATTTAATAAACACACCAAAAAATATTTGAATATGTCCTAAGACAAAGAAAGTGTTTGGATTTTTGAATATCGATATCTTCTTCCAACCTTTGATGTTCAAGTTGATTAAACTTTCTAAACAGAAGAAATGATTAAATAACTCGTGCCACCAGATCCCGTCACGTCGTTTAAACCAAAACAGAAGCTATCGTCGCTAGAGATGCCAGGATAAACGTTAGGATCTTTTGGAATAAAAATAAAGGAAATGCATTTTACTTCACTTGGTAGCGTAATAATTTATTAAACTTATGTAAATGGTATCTAGATAAACTCATTACATTTTCTATCAAACTTTTTTAACTAATTTCCAACAATATATGTATTCTTGATAATATATTCTATAGTATTTACTATATTGACAATCACTTACGCTAATAATAATCAAGTCTAAGACTAGTGTTAATTCGTTTCTTATTAAGTGCGTATGATTTATCTAAAGGATCCAGAATCAGGTGATTGCAATCTTCTACAGAAATATTTAACAACATGTTTGAGAATTACTTAACTAAACTAAAACCAAAAGACAGTTTTCTGGATATCCATTTGACAAGATATATAATATTATATTATACAACAAAGTAGTTACAAAGAACAGTCTTTTAGTATTCTTTGATGGTGAATTTTATTTGGAGATAGAATTAAACTGTATTATAACAATGAGATATGTGGTAATAGTAGCGATTAAAGAGAGCAAAGTTGACCGTTTTATTTGAAAGAACTCAGCAGCCGTGAAGACCGGACGTCTATCTTTAATCAGGATTTTCAAACTGTTAAGCTCTTTTTGTTCCTTGGGTGTCATCTCCAAAATCTCTTCAAGTTTAAAGCAAATCGATAACAGTTCATTAGATTCCTTGCCTACCAAGTCGCAAGAAAATATAACAGCAACAAGCCCAATCTAAAACAAATGTATGTTTTAATATTATTATCTCGTGGTTCCTATACGCTTTTTAGTGAATCATTATGAATGCCTCTGGTATTAAATCTTGTCATAGTTTCTTTAAAGTTTTGCTCACGACAGATTTGTGTTATTAGAAGTGAAAAATGACAAGCATGATATTATAATTTCATGCTTTGAAAATTAAATTAACCAATAAAAAACAAAATGAGTATCGCAGTATCCTTATAATTTGACCTATAATATTTTTGATTGGATCTTACTGTCGATTTGGTTGAGACATTTAATGTTAATGGGGTGATAATTAAAACTAATAATTTCGCGATGATACTGTTAATATAGGCAGCGAAACATGCCGTCGTATAGTGTATTCTAGTGTAGTGTTTAAGTATTTTGTTGTTTTATAAAAGTAGTTTTAGCGACTCAACAAATTTGTGTGTAAATTATACCTCATACAAGAATACTACAGAGCAAGGTGCACCGTACAAGTTCAGTAACTGCTGTTAATTATATATAAAGATAAATGATCAACCATACTTGAATATTTACGAATCACAAATTTATTACCACATTTGTTAGTAGAAACAAATGTGTTAATTTTGACACATTTGTTTCTACTATACTAATTGCAAGCGAAATATCAATCAAAATTTCCACACAAGAATAACTGAAAATCATCGATAGGGTTCAATCAAAATATTCGTTAAATAGTTCCACAATTTTGTACGTTTCTAAGTAAAGTAATTTAACTTTTTGTAACTTATCCACATTAACCGCATCCATATAATAAAGGTGGAATGTAGTAAGAATGTTATTGATGCCTTTGTACTTATTTTTTATAGTAAGAGTAATAATAAAAATTAAATTGAATAGTAAAAATCTAACACAAGCGAAAATATTCAAAGAAATATAAAATTGAATGACAGGTTCTGTGTTTAAAATAACGTAAATTGTTAGAGAAAATAATAAAATATTTCCTAAAATAAAATATATGTATAAATTTCTCGCTAGTGACGTTTTTACCAACTTATAATGTTTCAAATCCATTAAATTTTCTACATAGTGACTCTGACGAATTAACTCTTGCCATGTATAGATGAAGATCCCAAAACTGTCAAAAGAAATATTTTCAGTTAAACTACGTCAATTAAAACATCCATTACTCTAAGTACTGTAGATGTATTTGATTTTACGTGTAAGTATTGAAATCGAAAGTATAGACAACTGAAAGATGCTGTCGTCATTAGGATAGCCAAGAGACTTGTGTAAGATTTAATCTATCCCTATTCATGAGCTTAAGGATATATTACAACGTCTTATCTCGAACAGTGAATTGAATCAAAATGAACAAAAAGATTTTCAAATATTAATCAATATGTGTATTAAACAAAATTATTTTATATTCAATAATAATATGCATACACTAGTAAACGGTTTACTTATGGGTAGTCCGTTAAGCCCATTATTAGCTGAAATATTCATGGCAAATTTTGAAAACAATCTTTTTACCGCAAACAATAATCTGCTTAAATTTTTTTTGTATATGGATCGGTACTGAGAGATAATTGTCACATTTTATTCATTTTATTACCTCCCTAAACAACACAATTCAGTTTACCGTTGAAATGGAAAAATAGCGGTCAATAAACTTTTTAGATATTACGCTGACACGTAAAGAACGTGGGTTAGAACTTGATATTTATAAAAAGCCAACTTTTACTGACAGTTTTACACATGCAAATTGTAATCATCTTGAAAGATAAAAATGTCACCGTTTCATAGCTATGTATAAAGACTATTATCTCTAAATTTAAATAGGGTTAACTTTGAAAAAGAAGTTAGAATTCTTAAAACACTAGCAAAAAACAATGGTTATGATGAGTCTCTTATTGACAAATTAATAAAAAATAAACAGAGAAAATTATTATAAAAACATTTTTACAACGTACCAAATATAGAAAACAAAAAGTGGCATAGTATAAATTATGTAAATAAGGTTAGCAACTCAGTATGTAATAAATTAAATAATATATTATGCATTAATACAATATCAACGAATAGAAATAATTTCAGTCGCTTTTTGGTTAATAATAAAAAAAAGACAGGAGATATTAAAAAATCGGGGGTATATGAAATAATGTCTGACGACAGTGATGCCGTATATATAGGTCAGAGTGGCCGTAGCATAGATGTGAGGTTAAGAGAACACAAGAAGTCTATTTTATACAATATAAAATCAACTAGTTTTGCCGAACATTTCATTGAGCAAAATCACGTTTTTAACGGTAGTAGTGTTAAACTTTTGCATAATGCAAACAAATAAAAAATCCTAGAAATGCTTGAAATTTTAGAAATTAAGAAGGCCGTAAGAAACCATAAAAACGTCACAAATACACAAACAGAATTTTTTAACAATCCTGTACTAGACACCGAAATAAAATTAAAAAGTTCGTAGTCCCGGGCTGTATTGTTAAATCTAAAGAAATAGCAAATCAAGTTATTATCCCCCTCTAAGTAGGTAGAATATTTCAAGGATATAATAATACATTGTAAACCACCACTTTTAGGTTAGTTTCTAAGACTCTTTGATAATTGTCGCAAGGTCGAAACATGTGTCAGAGACAAAACTGAACAAAACTTATGAAACAATAAACCAACTGCGTATTGTAACTATTCTTTTGAATATTTATAATTATTCTTCTGAATATGAATGAATATGAACTGGGCACAATGCGAAAAATCGTATTCATCCTTGATCTATTTTAAATTGACTGAATGAGATAGAAGTACAATGTAGGAGATCCGTAAGAGATCTCCATTTGATGACAAATCACAGGATAGAAGATTACCTTTCTGTCATAAACAATGTATATCAATGAGTTTATAATAATACGATAGTTGAATCTGTTTTTAATAACATCTCGTACAATAAATTTCTTATTGATAAACAATACTTGTCAGCTATACTTACCACCGTTATTATTGCAAATGGCAAATTTATTAAACCGGTAATTCGAACCATACTAATTACAAGCGAAATATTGACCAATACTTCCATGGATGAATAAATGGAAACCATCGCCAGGGGCCAACCAAAATATGTGTTAAATATCTCAACCATTTTGTGCATTTCCAGGTAAAGTAATTTAACTTTTTGTAACATACTCAAATTAACGGAGTCAATATAATGAAGGTGGAACGTACTAAGAATGTTATTGATGTCTTTATACTTATTTTTTATAATAAGGGTAATAATGAAAATTAAATTGATTAGTAAAAATCTCACGTAAGAGTAAATATGTACAGTTACATAGTAAATTATGGCAGATCTTACGTGTACAGTAGCATAAACAGTTATAAGAAGTAACAGAATATTTCCTAGGATAAAATATGCGTATGGATTTCTTGCCAGTGATGCCTTTCTTAATCTGTGATTCTTTAAATTCATATAACCTTCTATTCGGAGACACTGACTAATCAGCTCTAGCCATGTATTCATATTCCAAAACGAAGATCCCAAAGTTGTTGTTAGAAATAATGCCAGTCCAACTGATTCAATCAAAACCTCCATAACTACTATTGTCGACGTATTTGTTTTTATATGAGTGAATTGAAATCGAAAATATAGACAAGTGACAGATAACGTCGTCATTAGGGTAGCCAAGAAACTTGTGTAACATTTATAGAACCTTTCGCAAGTAACCTTGTTTCTTGAGAAATTATAACTTGGTACAATGCCAAAAATCGTGGAGATGCTAGCAATAAATTCTATGAAGGTAATAGATTCTGGTGTATATTTTAAATTCATATTCGTGCTGTTGTACAAAGGATACTAATGAAATAACAATATTGTGCTGTCAGCGTTTATCGAATACTTGCAATTTTGTTAATGTGTATTGATCTAATAGCGCATTAACTGCATTGACATTTTAAATATAGCTTGTTGTCGCCTCTTATATGATTGAACAACAAATAATATTGTATTTATAATGGTACGTGGTGGGGAAAATTGGCTTATTAATAATTACAAGCGAAATATCAATTAATATTTTCATACATGAACAACTGAACAACAATCTATTAAATAACAGATTTGTAGGTTTCCTGGTAAAGTAGTTTAAATTTTGTAAAATATTAATATTAACCACATCGATGTAGTAAAGATGAAAAGTAATAAGACTATTGATGCCTTTACAGTTATTCTTTATGGTTAGTGTAGCAAGGAAAGTTAAATTGAATAATAATAATCTGACATAGTAGTAAATGCATAGAGTTGCATAATAGTGAATGATATACAGTAAGCACTTAATATGGTAAACTGTAATAGAAAATAACGAAATATTTCCTAGGAAAAAATATGTATGTGAATTCCTTCCCTAATGAATCAATTCTTGCTATATATTCATGTTCCACAACGAAGATCGCAAAGTTGCTATGAGAAACAATGCTAGGACAGCTGATTCTTTGAAAATTGTTTTTACATTTTATTACTTGATCATGCTTTTTTTTAATTGCAAATATTTGATCACAGATGTGCAAATAGCGACAAAACGACAAAATTTAAATCACGTTAAGGATTGGTGCTTAATAAGTATCTTACCTTTAAATATACAGTGTCTTATTCCACCAAAAAATCATTGATCCACTTTGATTACTCTATTGATAATAACACGTGTTCAAGACCCGAAATATTTTGTGATATGGGTATTATCTTTGATCAAATAACTGTACTTTAACAATTACATCACGTATATTGTCACGAACACAGCTTTAGGATACGCTGCTGTTACCATTCGGTGTCCTAACTACCTTACATATATTGATAATTTAAAGAATACAGCGCAAATTTTTAAAATATGCTCATTTCAGTACGGAAAAGGAATATTCTCCTATATGATTTCTCGAACCTGAACATCTCATACATTTCGGCTTCGACTCACTCGAACACAGAAGCACAAAAGCTTATCTAAACTGCTCAAAAATTTTATATATGTTAAATTTTCATAGTCCATATACTACACGAATAAATATAAAAATTATTCCCATCTTGCAATATCCCGTGAATTAAAAAGATGGATTTATGATTAATACATTTCGATGCTTCTTTACTATTGGTTATTCATACTTTTCTCCTCTGTACACTTATATTTAAAATATTTCTTGCTAATTTATGTTTTTTATTTTTCTAATTAAATGTAATTTTTTCTATATGTGTATTTCTCCTATTCTGTAATTGGATCGCATGAACTGTTCAATATTGTAAACAAAATAAAATAATATAGAATGAAATGAAATGAAAATCTCTATCACTATACCTATTTTCAACGTAATTGTTTTTGAAATGTATGTCCTGAAATCCAAAATATGTATTATGACAGATGCTGTCGACATTATGATAGCCAAGGATCTTGTGTAGCGTTTAAAGAATGCTTCGAATGTAATCTTTTACAATGTCAATAACCGTGGAGGTCCTAGCGATGGATTTTGTGAAGGGGATGCTAATGAAATAATAAAATTGGGTTGTCAATACTTTATTTATTAAACTTATGTAAATGGTGCCTAGGTGAATAAGTCTCATTTCTATTTTATTTCCTTCCGAATATTTCTTAGTTAAATGGTCTTTCAACATTCTATAATGGCAAATATATTTTACGTGTAACATTATTTATATCGGCAATCATTTAAACTGATGGTCAAATCTAAAGCAAGTGTAATTTATCTAACAGATGCAGAATGAGGTGATTACAATCTTCTGTAGATACTTATGAAAACATGTTTGAGAATCACTAAAGTAAGCTAAAACTAAAAGACTATCTTTTGGATGTCCATTTCGCAAAATATTTAGCATATTATACAAAAAAGCACATACAAAGAACATTCTTTTGTTATCCCTTAATGGTGAATTTTACTTGGAGATAGAATTAAACTGTATTATAACAATGAGATACGTGGTAATAGTAGCGATTAAAGAGAGCAAAGTTGACCGTTTTATTTGAAAGAACTCAGCAGCCGTGAAGACCGGACGTCTATCTTTAATCAAGATTTTCAAACTGTTAAGCTCTTTTTGTTCCTTGGGTGTCATCTCCAAAATCTCTTCAAGTTTAAAGCAAATCGATAACATTTTATTTGATTCCTTGCCTACCAAGTCGCAAGAAAATATAACAGCAACAAGCCCAATCTAAAACAAATGTATGTTTTAATATTATTATCTCGTGGTCCCTATACGCTTTTTAGTGAATCATTATGGATGCCTCTGGTATTAAATCTTGTCATAGTTTCTTTAAAGTTTTGCTCACGACAGATTTGTGTTATTAGAAGTGAAAAATAACAAGCATGATATTATAATTATAATATCCATATATGAAATTCATGCTTTGAAAATTAAATTAACCAATGAAAAATAAAATGAGTATCGCAGTATCCTTATAATTTGACCTATAATATTTTTGATTGGGTCTTACTGTCGATTTGGTTGAGACATTTAATGTTAGTGGGGTGATAATTAAAACTGATAATTTCGCGATGATACTGTTAATATAGGCAGCGAAACATGCGTCGAATATGTAATGTTTAAGTATTTTGTTGTTTTATAAAAGTTGTTTTAGCGACTCTACAAATTTGTGTGTAAATTGTGCCTCATACAAGAATACTACATATATCGACCTGCTGTTAATTATATATAAAGATAAATGATCAACCATACTTGCCACTAGAATATTTACGAGTGACAAATTTATTTACACATTTATGTGTTAATTTTGACACATTTTTTTCTACTATACTAATTGCAGGCGAAAAATTAATCAAAATTTCCAAACCAAGTATGACTGAAAATCATCGATAGGGTTCAACCAAAATATGCGTTAAATAGTTCCACAATTTTGTACGTTTCTAAGTAAAGTAATTTAACTTTTTGTAACTTATTCTAATCCATTAAATTTTCTACATAATGACTCTGACGAATTAACTCTTGCCATGTATTCATGTTCCAAGATGAAGATGCCAAAATTGTCAAAAGAAATATTTTCAGTGAAACTACTTCAATTTTTTTTTTTTTTTATACATTTATTTAACGTCGGCCTATTCCCGCTACTGAGGCCTAACACCGACGCCTGTAGACGAGCTACCCCCAACCAGGAATTTTGCCGAACCTCTTCCCTTAAGAAGAGTAGGGATCTTTTACTTGCCTAACATTTAATAGACAAGGGACCGACGGCTTTACATCCCCTCCGAAGGATGGTATATCTCCTATACAACCCTCGCCTAAGGTTGTATAGCTTCCGCGCATACACTGATATACAAGCCGCTGGAAGATGTGTGAGGCGAGAACGCGGTTTCCGTTGGAATGGTCACCAATCCAAGTACTAACCGCGCCTGTCGTTGCTTTACATCGCATACCGAAGTATGTACATAGTAAAGACGCACCTACGCTCGCCCCCAACTACTTCAATTAAAACATCCATTACTCTAAGTACTGTAGATGTATTTGATTTTACGTGTAAGTATTGAAATCGAAAATATAGACAACTGAAAGATGCTGTCGTCATTAGGATAGCCAAGAGACTTGTGTAAGATTTAATCTATCCCTATTCATTAAGAATATATTACAACGTCTTATCTCGAACAGTGAATTGAATCAAAATGAACAAAACGATTCTCAAACATTAATCAATATGTGTATTAAACAAAATTATTTTAAATTCAATAATAATATGTATACACAAGTAAACGGCTTACCTATGGGCAGTCCGTTAAGCCCATTATTAGCTGAAATATTCATGGCAAATTTTGAAAACAATCTTTTTACCGCAAACAATAATCTGCTTAAATTTTTTTATATATGGATCAGTACTGAGAGACAATTGACACATTTTATTCATTTTATTAACTCCCTAAACAACAAAATTCAGTTTACAGTTGAAATGGAAAAAGAGCGGTCAATACACTTTTTAGATATATCGCTGACACGTAAAGAACGTGGGTTAGAACTTAATATTTACAGAACGCCAACTTTTACTGACACTCTTACACATGCAAATTGTAATCAAACTTGAAAGATAAAAATGTCACCGTTTCATAGCTATGTACAAAGACTATTATCTCTAAATTTAAATAGGGTTAACTTTGAAAAAGAAGTTAGAATTCTTAAAACGCTAGCAAAAAACAATGGTTATGATGAGTCTCTTATTGACAAATTAATAAAAAATAAACAGAGAAAATTATTATAAAAACATTTTTACAACGTACCAAATATAGAAAACAAAAAGTGGCATAGTATAAATTATGTAAATAAGGTTAGCAACTCAGTATGTAATAAATTAAATATATTATGCATTAATACAATATCAACGAATAGAAAAAAATTTAGTCGCTTGTTGGTCAATAATAAAGAAAAGACAGGAGATATTAAAAAATCGGGGGTATAGGAAATCTAGTGTGACGACTGTGATGCCGTATATATATAGGTCAGAGTGGCCATAGCATAGATGTGAGGTTAAGAGAACACAAAAGTCTATTTTATACAATAATAAATCAACTAGTTTCGCCGAATATTGCATTGAGCAAAATCCCGTTTTTAACTGTAGTAGTGTTAAACTTTTGCATAATGCGAACAAAGAAAAAATTCTAGACATGCTTGAAATTTTAGAAATTAAGAAGGCCGTAAGAAACCATAAAAACGTTACAAATACACAAATAGAATTTTTGAACAATCCTGTATTAGACACCGTAATAAAATTAAAAAGTTGGGCTGTATTGTTAAATCTAAAGAAATAGTAAATCAAGTTATTATCCCCCTCTAAGTAGGTAGAATATTTCAAGGATATAATAATATATTGTAAACCATCACTTTTAGGTTGGTATCTGAGACTCTTTGATAATGGTCGCAAGCCCGAAACATATGTCGGAGACAAAACTGAACAAAACTTATGAAGCAATAAACCAAGTGCGTATTGTAACTATTCTTTTGAATATTTATAATCATTCTATTTAATATGTTTAATAAATGTTTACTTAGTAACATTAAAAATGTAATATTGTTCAATAATAAAAAATAGAGAAATCCAAAAAATATTATATTGCTGAATAGAGAATTAAAAACTTTCTCAAATTAGCTATCACATGCACCCCCGTTCCATTTAAAAATTTTGAAGGGGCAGGCGTTACTCCAAGGGGGTGAAGGGAGATGTATAAAATCATGCTCAAAGAATGTCATTTTACAATTAAAAATTGGCGTGTTATAGGATTTTACTCATAATTCGTTAAATACGTAGATAATAACAATAATAAATAAAAATGATCAATCATACTTACTGTTGGAATATTTGCGTATGGCAAATTTATTAACATATTTGTTTCTACTATACTAATTACAAGCGACATATCAAGCAAAATTTCCACACAAGAATAACTGAAAATCATTGATAGGATCCAACCAAAATATGCGTTAAATAGTTCCACAATTTTGTACGTTTCCAGGTAAAGTAATTTAACTTTTTGTAACTTATCCACATTAACCGCATCCATATAATAAAGGTGGAATGTAGCAAGAACGTTATTGATGCCTTTGTACTTATTTTTTATAGTAAGGGTAATAATAAAAATTAAATTGAATAGTAAAAATCTAACATAAGCGAAAATGCTCAAAGATATATAGAATTGTATTACAGGTGCTGTATATAAAATGTCGTAAATTGCTAGAGAAAATATTAAAATATTTCCAGAGATAAAATATGTGTATGGATTTCTTGCTAGTGACGTTTTTTCCAACTTATAGTGTTTCAAATCCATTAAATTTTCTACGTGGATACTCTGCCGAATTAACGCTTGCCATGTATTCATGTTCCAAAATGAAGATCCCAAAATTGTCAAAAGAAACATTGTCAGTGCAACTGCTTCATTCAAAACATCAATTACTAAAATTACTGTAGGCGTGTAGGATTTTACGTAGAAGTATTCATATCGGTTATATAGACAACTGAAAGATGCTGTCGTCATTAGGATAGCCAATAGACGCGTGTAACATTTAAAGAACGTTCCAAAAGTAATTTTCTTCTTTGAAAAATTATAATTTGGCAAAATGCCAAAAAACGTTGAGACTGCAGCGATAGGTTGTATAAAAGTGATAGATTCTGGTGTATATTTTAAATTCATTTTCTTGCAGCTGCACAGAGGGTACTAATGAAATAATGAAATTGTGCTGTCACTTGCAATTTGGTTAATGTGTATTGATCTAATAACGCATTAACTGCATTGACATTTTAATTGTAATTTCTTGTCAGCTATTATGTTATTGAACAACAAACTTTTGAATTTATAATAGATATACGGTGAGAAAAGTGAGGGCAGGGAACAGTGATGTAGTAGGAAATGAGAGATGGTAAGTAGAAAACTACAAATGTGAACAAATAGTGGATCAGTAGTAGAAAGTGATACGAAAGTGAGAAAGGTGAGAGAATATGGTAGAAGAATAAGGCATGGCCCCCTGAAGTTAGGAGAAGATATTGGGAGAAGGGGAAGTTTACGGAAAAAATTGGGAAGATGGTGATAAAATGAAAGAGTGGAACAAAGATGTGAAAAATTAAGGAGAGATGGTAAGAGAGTGGAAGAATGTAGTGGAGAAGGCAGTGGGAATGTGGCAAAATGTACTGTATTCAGCTAGAACATCTTTGCTGCCACTAGGTTCTGTATTAATCCTTGATCTGCTTGAAACTGACAGAATGAGATAGAAGTACAATGTAGGAGACCCGTAAGATATCTCCCTTGTTGACAAATCACGGGATAGAATTACCTATCTGTCATAAACAATGCATATCAATCAGTTTAAAATATGATAATTGAATCTGTTTTGAATAACCTCTCGTACAATAAATTTCTTATTGATAAACAATACTTGTCCGCTATACTTACCACCGTTATTATTGCGTATGGCAAACTTATTAAAGCGTTAACTTGATTCTCCATACTAATTACAAGCGAAATATCGACCAATACTTCCATGCATGAATAAATGGAAACCATCGCCAGGGGCCAACCAAAATATGTGTTAAATATCTCAACTATTTTGTGAATTTCCAGGTAAAGTAATTTAACTTTTTGTAGCATATTCAAATTAACGGAGTCAATATAATGAAGATGAAATGTAATAAGAATGTTATTGATATCTTTATACTTATTTTTTATAATAAGGGTAATAATGAAAATTAAATTCGCTAGTAAAAATCTAACATAAGAGTAAATATGTATAGTTACATAGTAAATTATGGTAGATTTTATATGTACAGTAGCATAAACATTTATAAGAAGTAACAGAATATTTCCTAGGATAAAATATGCGTATGGATTTCTTGCCAGCGATGCCTTTCCTAATCTGTGGTTCTTTAAATTCATATAATAATAATAATAATAATAATAAGTCTTTATTCAAAGAAAGGGCGAAGTTCAGTTTGGTAAGCCTTACGCTGACCATCTGCTCTTACACTTAACCCGAAACCCGATAACCTTCTATTCGGAAACACTGACTAATCAACTCTTGCCATGTATTCATATTCCAAAACGAAGATCCCAAAGTTGTTAGAAACAAAGCCAGTCCAGCTGATTCAATCAAAACCTCCATAACTACTATTGTCGACGTATTTGTTTTTATATGAGTGACTTGAGATCGAAAATATAGACAAGTTACAGATGCCGTCGTCATTAGGGTAGCCAAGAAACTTGTATAACATTTATAGAACCTTTCGCAAGTAACCTTGTTTCTTGAGAAATTATAACTTGGTACAATGCCAAAAATCGTGGAAATGCTAGCGATAAATTCTATGAAGGTAATAGATTCTGGTGTATATTTTAAATTCATATTCGTGCTGTTGCACAGAGGATTTTATCGGAGGTTTATCGAATACTTGCAATTTTGTTAATGTGTATTGATCTAATACATTTTAAATATACCTTGTTGTCGCCTCTTATATGATTGAACAACAAATAATATGGTGTTTGTAATGGTACGTGATGGGGAAAATTGGCTTATTAATTACAAGCGAAATATATCAATTAATATTTTCACATATGAACAACTAAAATCTATTAATATAACCCAATTACTAAATAACAGATTTGTAAGTTTCCAGGTAAAGTAGTTTAAATTTTGTAAAATATTAATATTAACCACATCTATGTAGTAGAGATGAAAAGTAATGAGAATATTATTGATGCCTTTACACTTATTCTTTATGGTTAGTGTAGCAATGAAAGTTAAATTGAATAATAAAAATCTGACATAGTAGTAAATGTATAGAGTTGCACAATAGTGAATGATATACAGTAAGCACTTAATATGATAAACTGTAATAGAAAATAACGAAATATTTCCTAGAAAAAAATATATATGTAATTCCTTCCTGGCGATATATTTCTTAATATGTGATTTTTTAAATTCATCAAACCTTTCACATAGTGATACTAACAAATCAATTCTGCTATATATATTCACGTTCCAAAACGAAGATCCCAAAGTTGCTATGAGAAACAATGCTAGGACAGTTGATTCAGTCAAAATTGTTTTGACATTTTATTACTTGATCATGCTTTTTTCATAGTAAATATTTGATCACAGATGTGCAACATATTTTTGTTAAAGACAGGTGTTACCAACTTATTTCGCATGACAGAATTCTTAACTGGTGCCATCGATGAGGGACTCAAGCAGACATGATCTACCCCAATTTTTCACAGGCATTTGATAAAATTGGCCACGGTATTCTCTTGAATAAACTGACTAATTTCAGTTCCTCTGTAGACTTTTTGAAGTTTTTAAAATTCTACTTCACAGATAGAATCCAGTAAGTTTTATATCCGTTTTCTCAAGCATGTTCACAAACCTTTTATTTCTGAATTTCATTATTTCTAATGTAATTCTTGTGCTCTTCCAACCTCACACTGAAAGGTCTGGATGACTTACCCACATAACTTTTATCACATTCGCACGGGATATTGTAAAACGGACATAGAATAAATTGGGACTCGGCAAAAATTTTAACAAAAGAGGCAGATAACAAAAAAAGGAAAATTAAAGAATCAGCAAAAATATTATTAAATGAATGTTTAATTCTTCGTCCGAGAAATCAACATTAGTTGAGTTACTTGCTCTAGCAATGGAAGTGAAACAATAGAAAGTGAAACAACAGTAAAAACAATTATTGTTAAGATGTTTCACAAGGAACCAACCACAAATTCAGTTCAGTACCTCCATTTATATTAACATTACCCTAAAGAATAATTCAGTAGAAGCGAAAAATCATTAGAAATTTTTGAGGGAAGTGGATGTCGAAATAAAATAATATTGTCCATTTGATTTGAATCTATTAATTATTACTAATTTGTTGTCATTTTTACAGACCATGGAACTGAATGACGACAATAAGGTAAGTGGTTGTTGCACTGAAAAACGAGAACAAAGTGGTACGATCTATTTCAAAAAATCCTGCTGCGGTGAACTGCGGTGCGTTGATTTTTACTTGATATATCAAATTTCTCAACTCTTGCCTTTCTTCTGAGGACAGAAAATGCATCTGTTCCAGCTTGTAGCAGATTCTAATAATTTTTTGTGATTCTCTGATGGTTAAGTCACAGCAAAACATTATAGCGATGGGGCCAAGCTGTAACAAAAAACCATGATGAAACATTGCTGCGATTCTGTTTTAAACAGTATTCAACTAGAGTTAAATGATAATAATAATATTAAATCTTTTTGAACATACAGTATAGTTTATCCAATGTCGATTTAAAATATTATAAATTCAACGTCCCTATCAGGGATGCCCGTTGCCATGCTTCTCTACAATGGTATAATTTATCCCCTCGTAAATGAAGTGTAGTCGAGCAGATGTACAATAGCGCCGACGCAGATCGCCGGTAAAGAATTCATGCTGATACTCGGAATGATCAGTTCTAAAACAAGAAAGTGCTGTGTGAGACTGTTTTCGTGGAACCGATCAGTGCCGTACATTTATTTAACGCGCTTCTCCTAATAGAATATTATTATTATATTGCTGTTTAGATATTCTGGTCTAAAGAAACTTTTCTATATATTTTCGGATAGAAAATCTGTTCCAAATCAAGAACACTAGTAATATTATATTTTTCGCAGGTAATAACTATAGCAATAATGGTCGTCGTTGACGATGTTATAACATTATATCGCTATTAGTGATAGGTAAATTCAAAGAGGGCGCTGCATTCGCCTCCTTGAAGATAGCGTCCGTCATTGGTTGCATGGCTCGCTCCCGAAGAGATGCCAAAAAAACAAAAAAAAATCAACAATATTACTTCAATATGAAATAAACAGCATCCCTAAGCCCATTAGATCAAATTATATGCTATAACCACTCACTCATTAAGCAAATTAATCTAATATATATTCTCTAGTATTAGTTATATTCTTGAATACATTTCGTTATATGTATATTTAAATGCCTATATATTAATCACAATTTACCAATATCTCATGAAAATACGGCTATATGTATGGATATATGAATATAGAATTGATGTGATATTTCCAATTTTTTGTGTAAAAACTATATAATTTAGTCGTCTTGTCCAATAGAGATAGTCTACGCTGTTTTACGTAGGTTTTTAAGATGAAATTATGTTTTGATCGAACTTCCCATTCAGCTAGATATCGAGCTGTGGAAAACATACTACCTATAACCTATATATTATTTCAAATTTATCTCCATTCTAATAATATTACTACTAAATGAAATAAAACAGCATCCCTAATCCCATCAGATCAAATTATATGCTGTAGCCACATATTAAACATATTAATCTAATATATTATTTTCTAGTATCAGTCATATCCTCGAATACAATTCGTTATATAATGCACGATTTATTAACATTTTATGATATATGTATTGAAAAGTGTATCTGAGCAAGGGTATCCTTATACCTATGTAACCTGCATTACAAAGACCCCTGTCTAGTATGCTCATATAAAACAGAGAGCTCGGCTTTTTTATCCACTATAAACTAAAATGGTCATTCCCAGTTTCTTGAATCCCATTAATTCGAATTATAAGTAAATATTTTGGGGCGAGCGTAGGTGCGTCTCTACTATGTACATACTTCGGTATGCGATGTAAAGCAACGACAGGCGCGGTTAGTACTTGGATGGTGACCATTCCAACGGAAACCGCGTTCTCGCCTCACACATCTTCCAGCGGCTTGTATATCAGTGTATGCGCGGAAGCTATACAACCTTAGGCGAGGGTTGTATAGGAGATATACCATCCTTCGGAGGGGATGTAAAGCCGTCGGTCCCTTGTCTATTAAATGTTAGGCAAGTAAAAGATCCCTACTCTTCTTAAGGGAAGAGGTTCGGCAAAATTCCTGGTTGGGGGTAGCTCGTCTACAGGCGTCGGTGTTTGGCCTCAGTAGCGGAAATAGGCTGACGTTAAATAAATGTAAAAAAAAAAAAAAAAAAAAAAGTAAATATTGTACATTAAATATATATACAGGGTGTCTCACCGGGACCACAATTGACCACATTTTTATCAATTTTAATTGTGAGGGATTATGTTGTGTGTTTGACAATATTGTGTCTGATCACAGAACTGTTCTTTTTGATTTAAATATGGTAGATACTGACATTAGTAGAAGGATAAAAAACACCTCACTTCTGAAAAGAAGTTTTAATGAAAGTGCTGTCTTGTATTTTAATAACATGATTTATAATGAAAGATGGGAGGGTCTTTATAATATGAAAGACGTTAACAAGGCATTTACTTATTTTAACAGCATTTTTATTTATTATTTTGAGACTTGTTTTCCTCTCCGGAAATTTTATAATAACAATTCAGCCGACAAAAATTGGGTAAATGATGAAGTGAAAATCTCTAGTGCATATTTAAAAGATCTATTTGTCTTGCAAAAAATTTATCCCGAATTATCGGTTGCTTATAAGAACCGAAAAAAGATCCATCAGCTGTTGATTGAAAAAACTAAAAAAGCTTATTATCAGAGCAAAATTGTTAATTCTGAAAACCAGTCTCAATCTGCTTGGAAGGTTATGTCTGAATTATGTAATCGTAATAAAGACCATAACAATATAATAATAAACAAGGATGGGGTTTTGCATGAGAATCCTAAAGTAATTGCGTCATTATTTAATGACTTTTTTATTAACACACCTAAAAATATAATTGATCAGATACCGAAGTTAAATAACTTATCTTCAAAAAATAATAATGCTAATGTACAAAACAATTCCTTATTTCTTACTCCTTTTACCAAAGAAGAAATGTTAGTGTTACTAACCAAAAATTTAAAAATGAAAAATCGTCTGGCACCGATGATGTTCCAATGTTTATCATTAAAAAAGTTATCAATTTAATTATTGGTCCAATTACCTATCTTGTAAATCTGTCTTTTGAATTTGGAACATTTCCTGATATCTTAAAGACTGGAAAAGTTGTACCTGTTTTCAAGAAAAACGACCCAAAATCTTTGGAAAATTATAGACCTGTTACGGTGCCTTTAGGTTTCTCTAAAATACTCGAGTATTGTTTTATGGACAGATTGTCGAAGTATCTGGAAAAGTACCAAATACTAACTAAAAGTCAACACGGATTTCGTAGTGGTAAGTCTACTATTTCAGCAGTACACTATTTTTATGAGAAAATTATATATTTCCTTGAAGCTGGCGAGTACCCTGTTGGGATTTTTTGTGATCTCAGCAGGGCATTCGATTGCGTCGATCATCAAAATTTGTTGACTAAACTAAATAATTATGGAATAAGAGGAATAACATTAAATTGGGTTAAAACTTTTCTTGAAAATAGAAAACAACTGGTTAGTATCAAATATAATGATAATAATCGTTTTAATAAGGTTAGCGCTGAATGGTCATACTTAACGTTAGGAGTTCCACAAGATACTGTTTTGGGCCCTGTGCTCTTTTTGCTATATGTTAATGAAATAGGATCGCTTTTATTTAATACTCATGTTACGATGTATGCTGATGATACTTCCTTAATTATTTCAAATAAAACAGATGATAGCTTGGAACTCTGTTGTCACGCTATATTTAACGAACTAAATGAATGGTTCTCCCAGAATTCATTATATTTCAACGCCGAAAAAACCCAATTATTAAGATTTCATAATAGTCATAAACAGTGTAAGTTATTAAATTTTAATATAAACAATACTCCTTTATGTACCAAAGAAGAAACGGTTAAATTTTTAGGTTTACACTTGGATAAAAATCTCAATTGGAAAGTTCACTGCGAAACTATTATTTCGAAGCTTGCCTCAGTCACCTATTTATTTAGAAATATAAGAACGGTTCTGTGTACAGAACAACTGCTTTCATTATATTACTCACAAGTTGAATCCCGCTTAAGATATGGTGTCTGCTTCTGGGGAAATTCCACTTTTGCATCTCACGTTTTTATAGCCCAAAAACGAGTCTTAAGGTGTATTGCTAAGGTTCCAAGTATCCACTCATGCAAGGAAATTTTTAAAGATTATAAAATTTTAACTTTGCCAAGTTTGTATATTTTTGAAATGTGCTTGTATGTTTTTAAAAATCAAGAAAATTTTATTGTAAATAGCCAGTGTCACAATGTCAACACGAGACAAAAACATAATTTTCATGTTCCTTTCGCTAAATTAAAAATAACTTTTAACTCACCTTATTGTTTAGGACCAAAATTATTTAATTTGTTGCCGGATGACGTAAAATCTATCACGAATGAAAGGTTATTTAAAATTTTTACTTGATAAAATTTTTTATTCACTATCCGACTTCCTTTGTGTCTCTTAATTATACATTACTTTTAAATATGTATTTTATTTTATTGTTTTTAAATGTTAGGTCAATTTTATATAAATTGGTATACCTAGTATTAAGATGTTGACTATTCCTATACAAATGTACCTATTTGTCTCTAAGGAAAATAAACATTATTATTATTATTATTATTAAATGAATCGATCGATATAGAGAAAAGTAAGCATCAGAAAATTTTGACAATTTAGATAATTACTAATGTCGGTGTGGCCAATCCAACTAAAATAATTACAAGCAGCTGGCACTTCCCCTTATACCGGAAGTCGATACCAACTTGCTTATTTCAAATGGAACAGCCTATATATTTTAGAGTTTTCGAAAAGAGCATATAATTCTGAGTCGAGAATATGTAGCATATCTAAACCTAGCCGTTTCAGAGATATTTGACATTTTATAAAAAATTTGACAGGTGCAACGGTTTGCAAGAACCGTTATAACTTTCTTCATGTAAAAGATCCTCATTTGCTTCTTGTCACGTAAAAACAGTACAAGGAGAACTACGTTCTACAACTGAAATAAATTTAGTAATATCATACCAAGTGTTCCGTTTTTCGCGATACATTTTGTCAACTTCAAACCGCGAAATTTCAAATAAGTCAAATGGAACACTCTGTATTCTTTTACCTCAAGTTGTGTAAAATTGAATTCCCTTTTTTCTGATATAGCATTGTGGGGGTTAAAGTTGCAACTTTTTGAAATATTTGCGATTTTATTAGAAATTCATGAATTGTTGTAGTCATTTCATCAAAATAGCCATGATTAGAAACAATCAGTCATTATCTTATGTCAAAAAATGCCAGCACGTTTAAATTATACCAACGAAATTTTTTAAATTTGTTTATTATTTATGGAGAATGTGATAAAGTAATATCAAGAACTTGCAGCACATTTGCTACTCGATATCCACAAAAACGCAAAATAACACTAACACTGTAACATGCGTATTAATCGAATTGAAGATATGGCATGAACTAAATTTTGTAAGATATTCAGATATCTTTCACCTAAAAAAGACAAAAATTTACCTATACATATTAGCAGAAGAGAAAATTTAATTTACCGTTTAAATTTTCCTGATAAAATTGTAATGCTACCACTCTATCGTTTCTTATGGCACAGTAAACATTGAGCTGCCAACTTTCCTGAAAGTTTCGCCCTCTGAACATATGAGGATTTGAGTCACTCCAATAATGCGAATTGTGTCTATTAAAAAGTCAATTTTTAGTAAGTTTTGCTTCATCTGTCCATATAATATTTCCCAAATAAGAATCGTGACCCTCAGACCTTATTAGAATAAACTCATAAAAATTCTGTCTTCTTAGACAATCTGTTTCTTTTAATCCTTGAACCATATAGAATGAAAACGGGTGAAGTTTATGTTTTAATAAGATTCTGTGAATTGAATCCTTGCATAGTCCCGATTTCAGAGCAGCTTGTCTCAATGACATCCTTGAAAATGCATGAAAATATCCCAGAATGACTATTTCAATATTTTCGTCATCAACAATAGGCTTTCTTCTTTGCATTTTTGCCTTGACAGAGCCATAATTATTAAAATTTTCCAGTATGCGTTTTACAGTGTTTGGTGACGGTTTCCGTTTTTCTGGATATCGAGCAGCAAATGTGCTGCAAGTTCTTGATATTATTTTATCACATTCTCCATAAATAATAAACAAATTTATAAAGTCTTCGTGGGTGTAATTTAAATGAGCTGGCATTTTTTGACATAAGATAATGACTGATTTTTTCTAATCATGGCTATTTTGATGAAATGATTACAACAATTCATGAATTTCTAATAAAATCGCAAATATTTCAAAAAGTTGTAACTTTAACCCCCACAATGCTAATATCAGAAAAAAGGGAATTCAATTTTACAGAACTTGACGTAAAAAAATACAGGGGGTTCCATTTGACCTAAACAAGTTTTCGCGGTTTGAAGTTGACAGAATGTAACGCGAAAAACTGAACACTTAGTATGATATTATTGAACTTATTTCATTTGCTGAACGTAGTTGTCCTTGTGCTCTTTCTACGTGACAAGAAGCAAATAAGGATCTTTTACACGAAGAAAGTTATAACGGTTCTTGCAAACCGTTGCACCTGTCAAATTTTCTATAAAATGTCAAATATCTCTGAAACGGCTATGACCTTTATTCCAATTTTTTTTTAAACAGATCTTACAATTTACTAATCACTCACCATTGTTTCCACCATAAAAAATATATATACTGGAGTAAACACGATTAAAGACGGTCTAGAAACTAAGCGATCCATGTGGACCAAAATTTTCAAGAATGCACGGAAAGTAATTACATTTAATAGCCATCCAAATAAGTCATTAAATATATCCACCACCCCATCCATTATGGTATATAAGTGACTCACTTTTCTCAACGTTTTAATCATATGTATATCTCCTGCCTTACATACCATGCCGTTAATATCGCTATATTTGCATCTGATCGCCAAAGTCATCTCATAAATTATTACATATAGCATAAATTCTGAATAGTGGAAAACAAAACTGGGTACAAATGTGAAATCTCCTATTTTGTTATCAATAGACCTTCTAACGTATACAAGAACTAAATAAATACTTCCGGAAATGAAAATAAAATTGGCATTCTTCAGAAATGATTTGCTTAGAGGTTTATCGATATTGATCTGATGCTCCACATAGGAGAGTTGTCTATATAAATGTTTCCACGATGTCATTTCCCAAACAGATGATACCGAAACTGAGGCAAGATATAATGTGAGACCAGTCAGAAATTCCAGAAAAAGAGTAACCACTTGGCTCTTGGTTAAACGAGGATGGTCATAGTTGAGTCTGACGTAGATAGCCCATATAGTTAACAATGTAATTGTAATTATCAGTAACACCGAATAACCCTTATAGATTTTCTTGTGAGTAAGTTTCTCACCCTGATAGTCATACATTGGTACCAAACCAAAAACTGTGGCGAATCTGGAAATTAATTTAAAGAAAAGAATAGTACGTCGACTATAATTTAACTTCATGTTAACTTCCTGCGTTTGAAAATGTCAAAGGTCAGTGAAACACTGAGAAAAGCACTAAACGAAGCAAAGTTGTCAGATCGATTTAATGTATTTGATTAAAATGCTTTCAGTAATGATCCCCATTATTATTAAACGATAAGAATACTTTCCATTTGTATAAAAAAGCATCATTAGTCATTGGGTATTACAGATTCGCTCTTCACCAGTCACGTTTATTGTAAATTATATTTTAATGTTTCTATTTTCCAATTATTTAAGTTTTATCAGGTGCTTAATTCGTTGCAATTATATTATTGCGATCAGTCTAGGCGAGTTTTTTTATTGGAGAATCAACAGTTTGACTGTACACAAAGGAACACAAAAATGCCGGGTGCGCAAAAAGAAAACATTTTATGGGAGAAGAGTCAGGAGTAGAACTGCTCACTGCTTGGAGTTGGAATTTGTAATTGGTTGAGATGGTGGTCAAACAAGGATCTTGAACCACAGTATGTAGGCCCCATTGTTGTAAGACCCTCGCCTAGGCCTACAACCAACCTAATCTTGCGAAATAGGTGATGATGCTGTCTAGGGGCATCTCCTTTGTATCGGCCAAAGTAGGCCAACGTTCTCCCAAAATGGATTCTCTGATTGATGAGACGGCATGATAATCACAGAGTACATGTTGGACCGTCTCATCTTCTTGTTACACAAGGATAAAATTTGTCACTGGAAAGACTCTGAAATAACTACGTATCTTGTGAAGATATTGCCAACCAGCTTAATGAAAAATGTCTTTCTCTTCCCTTTTTCCATTATCTGATTGTGATACCACTTTCTGCTTTTTCCGTATCCATCCAAATGGGGAATGATTAGTCACAATTTGCGTTGCAATTATTGAACCGACGCTTGGGGTGTTTACTAGATGGTATAAACTCGTAACATTATTATATCAAATGTACTTTAAAATGTTATAAGATGTTCTCAATAAGACTATTACAAAACTGATTTGAACAATAAAGAAACGGCTAATGATCTAAGCAATCGATACCACAGTGGGAAAAAAATAAAAGATATATTGATTTTGTATTTGAGAGCCTAGACGTAATTGAATCTAGCATATTATTATAAACTCCCACTTGGCTGTTTATAAAACTTAAGAAAAGTTATTTGGTATTAAAATGAACAAAACAAGAATCTCTGTTCGTATGACTTTATTTTTTTGATTAATTTTATAAGTTAAAAGCACTGCAATTCCAAAAAGTAAATCGAGCTAGAGGTCTATTAATGAGTTCAATTAACTTTTTTGATTGTTAATAAGACTCATTAATAGATGTTTCCATTGTTCTACGTTTTAGGTCTTGCTGTTTATAACTCATAAAAAATAGAGAATTTTCTCTTATTACGCCTAAACAACCAAAGGTATCTTTTCCAATATTTTGCAGAATATAGAACGTGATGTTGGCTATCCACTGGCAAATAACTCCATGATTTTGAATAAGATCCCTTTGCACATGACAGTTCTTAGACAAATAAGAATGTATACTTAGTTTTAGATTTTGGAATAGTGGGGGCGATCCGAACAATCCTAACACTTCTAGTTACAAATTTATGAAAATCATCGATGCTCCCACGATATATATACAGGCTGTCCATTTTATCAGGGCCCTCGAGAGAATCTCGCTTAATATCGGTCGTACAGAAAAAAATATATTTAAGAAAATTGTACCTACCTACCTACAAAATGGTTTAAAGACTTGAAATCCATGGCCTACTAGTTGTGGCGGAAAATATCGAAAATGCTTAAAGCGTCTAGGCTAAATATTTCCGTTATTTGAAGAGATACGAGAAAAATTCTAAGGCGAAAATTTTTTGCAAAACAGGGTGTTTCAACGAGGCTTTATTTAATTTTTTTCAAAACCGCTGTATTTTGAAATTTACTCTTCAGGTTGTTAAAAAAAGTATTTCGAAACGGGCGGAAAATGGCGCCATGAAATAGAGCATTTTCCTCCCTTTTCAACGATATATTACATGCCATATTTATTCTTTGGTACTACGTTAGTAATTATAAAAACATTTTTTAAAAACCAATAATTTTTTTTAACAAGCATTATACTTGCCGTGGAGAAGTATGATTAAATAAAACGATAAAATAATTCGATAAGTTGTTCAAATCTTTGCTATAATAAAACTTTAACACAATTAAGAAGAATAAAGTAAATAAAAAGTAACAAAAACAAATTAATAATAAAAAGAATATAGCACACAGAACATTAATACTTTTCTAATCCTCAAAATAATTTTTAAGATATGATGTCAAGTGTTCAAAGTGTCCACCGCGATTTCTTATGCACAATCGAGCGCAGCGAGGCACTGCCTTTAAAACTTTACTCAGCATTTCGGGGGTAACTGTAATACATGCCTGTTGAATTCGAGCTTTTTGGTCCTGTACATTTTGCGGTGTCGTCGAAAACACCTTATCTTTAAAATAAACCCCATAGAAAAAATCCATTGGGATTATATCTGGAGAACGAGGGGGCCATCGAATAAATCCATTGGTACCTATCCAATGTTGAAGCAAAATTTCGTCTAAATAATCTAGGCAAATCTGGGAATTGTGGGGAAGAGCTCCATTATGTTGAAAATCTTGAAATTTGTGTCGATTCACTAAAGGTAGGTCATCTAAGAATTCATTAAATTCATTTCTCAAAAAGTTTAGATATCTTTGACCACTGAGGTGACCATCATAAGAATAAGGACCTGTTAAATTGGTGCCTAAAATGCCTATCCACACATTTATTGAAAAACGATTTTGAAACCCAGTTCGTATATGCCAGTGTGTATTTTCAGAAGTCCATTTGTAATGAATATTGCGATTAAAAAATCCATTATTGGAAAAATTTGTCTCGTCGGACCAGAGTATTTTACTACATATTAATGGATCGGCACGCTTCTTTTCCAACAACCACCGTCCTCCTTGGTTTGTCCCCCGCTTATAAATTGTGAACTTTTTTGGCTTTATAACACCGGTAACCATTTTTCATTAACATTTTTCTAGCACTTGTTTTATTTATATGACAAGCAATTTGAGTTTCTCTTAATGATGTTTCCAAATTTTCTGCATTTTTATTTCTTTACATAATTAATAACTTGGTTTACCTTATTTACATTATCAGTAACACTATTCAACCTTGTCTTCTTCTTTAAAAATGAACCATTATTTTTCAGTTTCGTAGCTAATTTTCTGAACAGAGTTTTATACGGCTGTAGTGCTTGTGGAAATCTGTTTCTATATTCTACTTGAGCTAATCCAGAATTAAAATTGCATTTTCAATATGTAACGAACATGTTATAACGATCAATGTGAGTGAAATACAAATAAATGGATATTATACTTAAATTAATTGTAAAGACATTTTAACTTTCTGAGCAAGGAATGACGCTTTTATGGAGCCTATGGAGGACCTCTATACATTGGCATAACTGCGAATACTCTTTCCATAATTGCTCCATGTTGCTTTCTGGATTATTATTTTGTTCTTGTTAGCTGAATTTACTTTATTCTTCTTAATTGTGTTAATGTTTTATTATAGCAGAGATTTGAACAACTTATTGAATTATTTTATCGTTTCGTTTCAAAATAATCTTTTTAACAGCCTGAAGAGTAAATCTCAAAATACAGCGGTTTTGAAAAAAATTGCTTTGCAAAAAATTTTCGCCTTAGAATTTGTCTCGTATCTCTTCATATAACGGAGATATTTGGCCTAGACGTTTTCCGCATTTTCGATATTTTCCGCCATAACTCTTAAAGTAGGCCATGGCTTTCAAATGTCTTTAAACCATTTTGTAGGTTATATAAATCGGCACAATTTTCGTAAAAATATTTTTTTTTTGTACGACCGATATTAAGTGAGATATTCTCGATAATTTTGATTAAGACCCTTTTTCACAGGACAATTCTTAGATGAATAAGAGTGTATGGTTAGTTTTCGATTTCGGAGTGGTGGGAGCGGTCCGAACCTCTACTTACAAATTTATGAAAATAATCTTTCGGATACTCACCAACGGCCCCACGATATATAATACATTTATTATATTTATCAGGACCATAGACGGCCTGAGAAAAAAATCATTCATGAGGAATAATATTTTTAAGCCCGCACGAAGAATAATCATTAACAAATGCCATCCAAATATATCGTTAAATGTGTCCACTACATCGTCCATTATAGTATATAATTGCCTGACCTTTCGCAATGTACTAAGCATATTTATGCCTCTTTTCTTGGATAGCATACTATTAATATCGTTATATTTCCATTTGATTGCCAAGATGATAATCAGTATAACTATGTACATAACAAATTCTGCATAGTAGCAAGCAAAGGCAATCATGAATGTGAAATCACTGACATTCATTAAAATCGTATGTTCTGTAAATATAATAAGTATACAAAGGGTTCCAACAATAAACAAAATGTTTGCGTTTTTCATAAATGATCGGCCTAATGTGTTTTTTACGCTAATTGCATTTTCCAAATAGAAAAGTTGTTTATACAGATATTTCCACGAAGCAATTTCCCAAAACGAGGATCCAAGGATAGCAACGAGGCAGAATATGAGGGCAGATAAGTCCTCCAAGATAAGAAAACCAACTGTACTGTCCGGTACATTAGTGTAGTAGTGCAATCTGATATAAATAGCCCATAAAGTTAGCAATGTAAATGTTGTTGCCAGTAGAACTGAATAAATTTTGTGAATTTTTTTATGGGTGAACTTATACTTTTTAAAATTGTACATTGGTACCAAACCGAAAGCCGTCGCTAATCTCGAGATTAATTTAACGAAAACATTAGACGCTCTAACGTATTTTGAATTCATATTTTCTTCGACAACTGTTTGCAATTGAAAATGCCTGGAAACACTGCCAAAAGATCGACTTGGAAAATAGTTGTATCATACTTGATTGAAAAGTTTTCCAGCCCCCATATTATGAAACATTAAATATAACTTTAACTTCTTTATTATGAGGTAATGGTTACTACAAGTTACTGAATTAAGTGGATAATTCGGTCACTGGGAATATTGTTTTGTGAGAATTAGAAACCCATTAGATCAATGTGACAATTTTATAGCTTATACAGGATGTAGATACTACATGACCGAAAAAGTGAGTAGCTGAGAGGGCTTGTTTTGTGCAGATGTGTTTATAATTTTTTACAAATAAATAATATTAGTTGCAGTCAACCAACAGCTCGAAACTGCAGTCTGCAAGTGGTGTGGGACAACTGGCACGAGAGCTCTTTTAAGTAGGATCAGTTTTTCGGCTGGTGTTTGTTGCAATCGAAGCATTAGCGTTTTGATGGTAATATGCAATTAACGCGCCAGGCTTGTAATTTAGTGCTCGACGGGGCACATAGCCCGGAGAGTAGCTGTTGCTTGCAGTCTGGTTACGTTCATTATAGTAAAATAAAGATTTTATAGACTAGTTTGCGACTAAAAGATTATGTTTCAAAATGTATTTGTATATTTAGAAATATGTGAATAATATTGAATAACCAGAATGTAATTAATATACAGGGTTACTGGTAATTCGATACATTCCTTTGGAGATGTGATGGGCATGAGCTAAGGAGTAAATCTAGCCCTAACATACATTATGCAAACCTCAATAGTTTTTGAGATATTTCAATTTTTTTGTTTTTCTCAAAAAAGTAGATCTTAATTTTTTTTTACTGGATTACTTGTCCAATATTATAGATATCCGTTTGGAATGAAAAACATCCGGAAACATTTCGATCATGTGAACATTTAAAACAAAAACTATCTATAAAAATTTTTTAAGAAATGATCTGGCGGTGATTTTAGAAGATCGCCGTCAGACAACGAATGATATTTCAGAACGACGGTTGTCCAGCACATTATCGGCTGACAGTACGACAGTTACTTGATCAACGTTTCCCTAACCGTTGGATTGGAAGAGCGGGCCCAATACCTTGGCCAGCGCGAAGCCCTGACTTAACACCCCTTGATTATTACGTATGGGGTCATATGAAGGAGATGGTCTATGCCACACCAGTCAATACTATAGAAAACCTTAGACAAAGGATAGTCGATGCTGCCCAACATATAAGGCATAATCTGACAACCAGAGTAACAAGGCCGTGTCTGTATACGGAATAGGGGCTCCCATTTTGAGCAAGACATATAAAAAATAAAGTACAACTTTGAAATTAATGAAGAATTAAACTCTACTTTTAAAATGTTTTTTACTGTTTATCTAAAAATAAAATTCGTACTATTTGTGTTATTTTTACTAGTATTTTCTTAGAACTATTAAGGGTACATTGAACATTTGTACCTTGTTAGATAGCTATTGAAATAAAGCAGTTTTTATAATAATTTATACGCGTGTTACGTTAATATTTTTTTGGAAAAACCTAATAGGTAAATTTCATAGCTGATTTTAAAAAAAAAATTTTAAAGTTTTTATTTCAGATGTTCACATGATCGAAATGTTTCCAGATATTTTTCATTCCAATCGGATATCTATAATATTGGACAAGTAATCTAGTAAAAAAAAATTTAAAAATGTCAAATAGATTTTTCGAAAATTAACTTTTAGGACATTAAGATCTACTTTATGAGAAAAACAAAAAAAATTAAATATCTCAAAAACTATTTAGTTTTGCATAATATATGTTAGAGAAGAGCTAAATTTACTTCTTAGATCATGCCCCGTCATATCTCCAAAGGAACGTATCGAATTACCAGTAACCCTGTATATTTGCAGAATTCATGAGTACATTTCACATCCATTTGTCAGTCACTTAAAAAGATTCATATTCTCACGCACAAAATTTTTTATTTTCTTTTTATATTTGTTTATATTTTTTATAACTTTATTTTGGTAGTAGATTATATAACTTTATAGTATTATAATCAATGAATTTAAAGAAAGCTGTTTTATTGGATTTTTGGAAAATATAGTTTTTATTGCACATACAGATGTTTAGTCATCTAGGTGCAGTTATACAATCACTAAAACTCCATAAATAATTTATGCAGATTATGAAATTGAATGTAATTAATGAGACAAAGCTTAATAAATTGAATTGAATTGTATTGAATTTACTTTTGATCGCATGGAGTAGACATGCAGTATATTATTGTTAGTATTTTTGTTCTGAATAAAATTTAGAGAGGATATAACGTATAGACTATTCAAATCAAATAAACCAGTATCTATAAATAATGCCTCAGTAGAATAAAATTTTGATTTGTTGAAAATTACTTTAATAATACGTTCTTGTATAACTTTTATATGACATAGGGTAGATTCATATGTTCCGCCTCATATCACCACTCCAAGATCTAAAATAGATGCAATTAAAGCTTTATAAATAATATTTATCAATAATTTAGTACTCATACATATTTAACGAAAATGCAATACATTTTTTTCTTGTTTTATAATAATATAAACTTAACTCATTTTGGTTGAGCCATTTTGTTACTTTATACAGACCAATTCAATAGTTTTGCATTTTGATACGTTAAGATCTAGTTTGTTGGTATTCTACCAATCAACTAAATATTTGAGATTTGCCTGTGTAATGGTTATTTTTGTAAATAATTTGAGATCATGCGCGTAGAAAAGTAACTCAACAATAAGACCGTTAACCAAATCGTTAATAAACATAATGAAAAATGAGGGTCCTAGGATAGTCCCCTGTGGAACACCAGATGCAGCTTCAAATTTGACAGATCCCAAATTGGAGGTCTATGCATTGCTATCTCTGTTATTATTAGAGATAGAGAAACGGTTAAGTGGAGACTTTTTTGAAGAATTTTGTGACCGTTTCCAAGCCATTTTTAAATTTGGCCTAGCTATCTTTATTTCCGAAATATTTTCAAAAAACTGAAAAGGTACATTTTAAAAACTTCCCGTATCTGCCTAATTTGATGACTGGTGATATTTTAATAAGTACATTGTTAGGACACTTTTTAAAGTGCCTTCGTTGACGTTACCAGAAAATTTCTACCGTCATTTGTATCTCAGTTAATGCCACAAGCTTTGTTTTTTCTTACGGACGCCATATTTGATTTTTTGTATGTTCAATAGTGCTCTTAATTCCTCTTTCAAGGATGTATCACAATGTCAGGTGAAAATTATTTATTGGTGTAAAATATGAGAAAACTAAGTTTTCTAAGTAGGCTATGAAGAAAATTTATTTTAAAATAATCCGATTTTATTAGCTCCAACTTAAAATTAACACAAATTAATAAAAAATTTAAATAAATTGTTCAATATGTCATCCTTGTTCATTAATGCACTTTTGACATCGCTTTAATATTAAACTGCACGCTCTCCTTAAAGTATTTCTGTTAACAGCAGCCAAGTATTTCTGACACGTCTTCTAAAATTTGAATATTTCCTGGTGGTTCAAATGAATAGATTTTGTTTTTTGTATGCCCCCAAAGAATATAGTCCAACGGAGTGAGATCAGGAGACCTGGCTGGCCATAGAACGTTGCATTATTTGGAATTATTTTATTATCAAAAGTTGCTCTTAAGAATTGTGTTACTATGCCGCTATTATGTGCTGGACACCATCGTGATGAAACCAAATCTGGGTTATATCTTCTACAGCAAGTCTAAGAGCTGGTATTATTTGTTCTTGCAACATTCGAAAATAATTTGCACCTTTCAAATCAACAAAACATAAATAAACATAAATGGTCCAATAATGTGATAACCTGGAAAGTATTTATTTATAATGAATTATTATCAATGAACGATTTAAATAAGTTTACCTGTGATGCCCCACGAGACATTGAATCCAAATTTGGTTTGAAACCTTCTTTGGCTAATTATGTGAGGGTTCTGGATAATCGAGAAGTGTGTGTTATGTCTATTGAAAACATCACAATTAGTGAATCTAGTCTCGTCTGTCCATAATCCTTTTGAATGAAATTCTGGGTTCTGTAGATATTTTTGTACAAACCAATCACAGTATGTTACTCTTCTCTCATGGTTATTTTCTTGTAAACCTTGAACGATGGTTGGTTTGTATGGGTGGTAATGATTTTTGTTCAAAATGTTAGCACAATTGTTTTGGGAACATTTACCTGATTTGAAGTTAGTCTTACAGATGCTGAAGGATTGTCTTCTACGTATTCTAATACAACGTTATTTCGCTTTTCGTTATATATCTCATAAATATCATTTCTTTTTCCATTAGACCGTCCATAATTTAATAAATTAATAAAAAGAGTCCTAAAATACCTTTGATTCGGTTGCACACATTCTGGAAAGTTATCCTTATAAATTCTGAATGCCTTATCAATATTTCTATTTGGTTTAAAATAAATCTCTAGCATCTCTAACTGTCTTCGTTTGTATATCTCAAAGCCATAATAAATTCAAAAAAAGAGCTTAAAGAAACGCACAAAATTAGTTATTACAAAATAATGGTAGATCACAGTAAAACATTAGTAACAAGAAAAACAGTAATTATGACAACAAGAGGTGTCAATTAATCATTCTTTTGTCTATTGTCATGGTTACAAGATCCATGACACCTACTATTAGAAGAAAAATTAATATAATTATTTTCTTTTACTTGGACGGTGCAAATCAATTCAACAACTCATTTGAATATGTTTTAATTTTTTGTTTTAATTTTAAGTTGAAGCCAATAAAATCGGATTATTTTAAAACAAGTTCTCTTCATAGCCTACTTAGAGAACTTAATTTTTTCATATTTTACACCAGTAAATAATTTTTTCCCGACATTGTGATACATCATGGTAAGGGAAATTAAGAGCACTATTGAATATTCAAAAAATCCAGTATGGCGCCCATAAGAAAAACAAAGTTAGTGGCATTAACTGAGAAACAAATGACGGTGGAAATTTTTTGGTGACGTCAACGAAAGCACCTTAGAAAAGTCTCCTAACAATGTAGTTATTAAAATATCACCAGTCATCAAATTGGGCAGATACGGGAAGTTTTTTAAAATTTACCTTTTTAGGTTTTTGAAAATATTTCGGAAACAAATATAACTAGGCCAAATTTAAAAACGGCATCGAAACGGTCGCAAAATTCTTCAAAAAAGTCCCCACTCAATCGTTTCTCTATCTCTAATAATAATAGAGATAGCATGCATGCACCCCCAATTTGGGCCAAATTTGATGCTGCATCTGGTGCTCCACATGGGGCTATCCTAGGACCCTCACTTTTCATTATCTTTATTAACGATTTGGTTAACGGTCTTATTGTTGAGTATAGATACTCTCTGAAATAAACTAAGTAAAACAAGGTAACAGTGGTACACTTACTGACAAAACCGTGCTGTATAGGACGAATTCAGGACTCTATACTATTAAATACTATAGATGACAGAACAGTCTCGAAAACCTTAACAAAGTTTGATAATATACGAGTCGAAAAATGTTAATATACTGTTTATATGGTAGAGCCAAAACACTTCCTGCAAATAATAATGGCAGATTAAGTAATGAAAAGCAAGTTATTTCATTTGTTTTATTTTATTTTAATGTACACCATCCAATAATAGTATTTGAACGATTTATAGAGTGAAAAAATACATTTAAATGTGTATATCTACATACACCTACATATTTTAATATTCAAGTATCTTAATATAATGTCTAAAAGTTCTAAGTACCACAAGATAAATACAATTTTTTTTATAAACAACGACACCTTGAAAGCTTTTTTGATAAAACTTTCATAAGTCTGCAAATATACAACAATTACCTTAATATTAATAGGCAACATATACATATTTATTTTGACAAAAACAATTATATTCATTTCTTTAAAATTGTCCGACTCTTTTTGAAATATGCGCACAAATTTAAATTGATTTTCTATTCGTATGTGCTTTCTAAAAGATAGTTTTAACTTTTTGGCAAAATGCTCCGGCCAAGAAATGCACAAAGTTTCCTGCTGTGTGCTTATTTGCGTATAAAATTTATATAGAAACCACCGAATGTAATCTTTGCATTATGTCTGTTTGTATCTGTGTCTGTTTATTTTTGTATTCTACATCTTATACCCTATTTACGGATTTGATTTATGTGAAACAAATACAGCATTGCTAAAATCAGTAAATAATTTTATTTTGATTTGCTTTAAGCAAAGTTTAAATCTCTAAAGAAGTAAATTGTATCACAACAATGAAGTAAGTGGTCGTAGTGCCAAGTAAAGAAAGCAGCGTTGATCGTTTGATCGAGAAAAGACCAGCAGCTGTGAAATTCGGACCTTTGATTATTGCCTGATTCCTCAAGCTTTCCAATTCCAATCTCTCCTCAGATGCTATGGGTAGATTTTGTTCCAACTTGTAACACATAGTTATTAACTTGTTGACTTCATTAGTCACCATATCGCAGCAGAATATTATTGTCACCGGCCAGAACTAAAAAAAAAAAAATCATAGAAACTGCTCCCAAATCGAAGACTATATACTAGCAATTTCTTTATTAAAAAGTGAGAATTATGGTGTCCTCTAAAGGACATGGTATACTAGAAAGTTACTATTGAATGAGGGTGATATTTAAGCAACTAAAAAATATTCTAAATTTTTATGACTGGAAAAGAATCGTGAGTTTAGAATTCAGTTGTTCACAATTTTAACATTTTGTGATAAAACTCAAACATAAAATGGCACAAATAGCACTATAACCCTTCATAATTTCAGATTTTTTGGAATGTTTATTCTACTTAAAAAACGATTTTGCCGAAGGCCTGTAACTGTCTTCAATTCGACACACGAGAGGCGTCGGTGAATTAAATTCAGTCGCTCCCCATATTGACTGTAGATGCTATAATAGTCCAAGAAATCTGTCGAGAATATCGCGTTTTTTGCAAAAATTATTAACAGCAAAGCAAGGTATGTAAAAAATCGAAAATTTTCCGTAAATTTCAATGCACTATTATTAAAACAAATGACGAACATGTGCCCTTTTCAAATTGGCGGCAAAAGTTGGCGAAAAACAGTATTTTACGTTACAAAAAATTGATGTTGTACAGAAAAAGCTACATGACGAAGTTGTGTAATCTTTTAATACGGATTGAGCTGCCCAGTTCGGTCTCAAAAAATTGTAAAATTAATTAGTTATTGCAAAAAACAGCTAAAAATCGCAATTTTTTAAGTGTCTGTATCTCCGTGAAAAAAATATATTTTTAACAAAACTCAGTGAAAGCATAGTCCAATATAAGTCAAATAAAAGCGTGTTTACAGATTTGCAACATATTGCACATTTTTTTGGGTCAAAAAACCGATTTTTTTTTTAACCCCAAGAAACTTATAATATTATTGAGATTTTAAATTATATTGGAATGCCAAGGATTGAAATTTGCAGGGGTTATTTATTGTTGAATACTTATATATTCAATAAAAGATTCCCGGACCTTGATCGGCCGTTGCTGAGCATTGCAAAATCAATTAAACTCGGAGCTCGGTGCTGCGGCGTACGCCAACCAGCCAGTCAGCAATACCTACATCCGCAGAGTGCTGTTAGGGTGGGGGAAACTCCGATTTGGCGTTCTCGGCCTTTGCGACTCAACCAACAGCTACTTTCCGGGCTATGTGCCCCGCCGAGCGCTGAATTACAAGTTACAAGTTACAAGCCTGACGCGTTAAGTGTAATAATTGCATATTGCCGTCAAAACGCTAATGCTTCGATTGCAACAAACACCAGCCGAAAGACTGATCCTACTTAAAGGAGCTCTCATACCAGTCGTCACACACCACTTGCAGACTGCAGTTTCGAGCTGTTGGCTCTCGTTAGTGCAAGGAAGGCATGTGACGACCGACACGAGGATCACTTGAACATTTAGTACATTTCGGTATCTCTTTTGTCGGTATCCTTTAAGTAGGATCAGTATTTCGGCTGGTGTTTGTTGCAATCGAAGCATTAGCGTTTTGATGGTAATATGCAATTATTACACTTAACGCGCCAGGCTTGTAACTTGTAATTCAGCGCTCGGCGGGGAACATAGCCCAGAAAGTAGCTGTTGGTTTCAGTCTGGTTACGTTCTTTCTAGTAAAATAAGGATTTCATAGAGGAGTTTGCGACTAAAAATATTCAGTTATTGTAGAAAGTAGCGTGTAGGTGTATAAGCAGCTGCAAAACAAACATCTGTAGCTGCCGAAAACACGGCATAAAATGTTCAAACGTGTGTTCAATAACGTGTGACAATGAAAGTTGCTCAAATATCGAGGGAAACAGAGTCTTCGTTGATGATATTGACGAAGAAATAGACGAGCGAAATATCACAGATACTGAGCTAGAAAGAGATGAATGTTCAAATGATGTAACGATGATAATGACTCTGATGCCGATAATGCCGACACATCGGACATTATATTGAATAACATTTACAGTGATAGTAGTACTGGTAATGAAGACGAGTATTATGTAATGCAACGTACTCTACAAAAACAATTTGAATACATATATGTGAAATAATAAAATTTTAATGTTTCTTTGATATATATTTTTCGTATTTATTAACCTTACCATCGTCATTCATTTCTATCTCGTCGAGCTACCCCAGTAAAACAAAATGAAAGCAGTCAGTTGAGTAGAAGTTAACATAATGAAGATTTTTCAAGCTTTGGCTTTCCCCCCACTTCACCACTAGCGCTAGATAACGCGCGCCGCAGCATCGAGCTCCGAGTTTAATTGATTTTGCAATGCTCAGTAACGGCCGATCAATTTCCGGAAATTTTTTTATTGAAAATATAAGTATTCAACAATAACCTCTGCAAATTTCAGTCCTTTATATTCAAAAATAGTGCCACACGATTTGCAATTTTTTGAGACCGGACCGGGCCAGCTCGATCCGTATTAGAAAGTTACACAACTTTTCCATGTAACTTTTTTTGTACAACGCCAAGTTTATTTTTTCAACGTAAAAAACTGTTTTCGCCAACTTTTGCCGCCATTTTGAAAAGGACGCATGTTCGTCATTTGTTTTAAAAATAGTATATCGATTTTTGTACATACGTTTGTTTGCTGTTAATAACTTTTGTAGGTAAAAACCCTTAGTTACTAGACCATAATTGAGTACAGTGATCCTAGGATGGCAACATTGTCAACCCTTAATATTTTTGTTATTATTATTACGACTTTAATTACCACAGTTCCAATCGCATATAAGACAATGAATGCCAATAGATTGTCCGTTTTTTGTGGTGCACCATTTTTCAATCTTATGCTGTTTGTGGTGAAATAAGTCAAACTCATCAAAATTTCCAAAACTGAATATGCGAAAAGCGTAAGTAGAGGCCAACCAAACAGCGCATTAAATGTTTCCATCACTTCATCCATCGCCATATACAGTATTTTCACTCTTCTTATAGTGTTCACCATTGTCTTATCAAGGAAATTGATCTTAAGAAGTATTTTGGTCACATTTGCGTATTTAGACTTAATCGATAATATAATATTATAAATTAGACTTGCTACCAGATACCCTATGTAAAAATAAATAAATACCGGTAAGAAGCAATCGATTATAGATATATCCATTTTGGTCCAATAATGATATTGGCAAAAAAATAAAAAAATGCAATAGACGTTACCTAAATGAAACATAAAATTTGCGTTCGCTAGAACAGAGTTTGCCATTAGGTCTTTAGTGTTTAAGATGTCTTCTAAACGACATAACTGCCTAATTAACTTTTGCCACGTCTTCATATTCCACAACGAAGATCCCAAAGTAGATAACAAAAATGTCGACAGGCCTGTTAGCTCAATCATTATATCAAGAGCTTTAAAAATTTGAGTCATGCGGATACTTTCATATCGTTTATAGAAACCACGCACTGTGAATACTGTCATCAGACAGCTTAAAAATAATGAGTAACATCTAAATGTTCTAACAAACGTAAGCTTGTGCTTTTGAAAACTGTAGCTTGGCATTATCCCGAAAATAGTGCAGAATTTAGCGACTGGTTGTAAGAATAAAACAGAACTCTTACTGTATCTAAGATTCATGTCTTGACTACCAAATCAGTAGGAGTAGTAACACTTGCATTAGTAACTGAATGATCTGGTTTCCGAATGAAATTAAATTGTACATTAAGGAAATTATGTCTTCGAAAGAAAATCAAAGTACCCTTCAATTATTTATATTAAAATAATCAATTTGTTACCTGAAATCAATGGATAAATCCTCAAATACATTTTTCAATAATTGTAAGATACTTATTTATGAGGAAAAAATGTTATTACAGTAAAGTAAATTTGTTATAGAGCGTGCGAAATAAAATTATGATATTAGTAGAGAAAATAAGTTCTGTCGGCATTTCAGTGACGTCATAAGGGGCGTGGCATAAGTGATGTCATAGAGCAAAGTTGATGGTGATAAGCGACAAGCGACATTTTCTCTACTAAAATTCTTTGAACCGTCATGTCATCTCCATCGCTAATATCAATCTTGGCAGATTAATTTTGGTGCAATGTAGCAGAGATATGGTAGTAATATTTTAAACGTAATAATAAAATAAAAAGCAATAGGTGCTTTTTTCTACGAAAACATCAAAATATGTTTATTTTAAGAGTGTAAACTCAATCATAAGTAACTGCATTTTGCACGGAATTTCATTTCGTATCGGTTTCCAGGCAAGGTGCTAAGTGACAAATGCGATATGAAATATTTCGTGTTAGATTTCACTCATTTTAACTGTTTTTGATGACAAAATGTTTAAGGCGGCTTAGAGAATATGACGTCCAACGACGGAGTAATGAAATGTCATTCTAGATTGTTTCTGTCAACATTTTTGTACATTTGCAGATAATTTCGGAGTTATTTCCAATAAATTTGATGATTAATATGGAAAGTGATAGTGATAATGACTTAAAATTGACACCCCCAAACATAAGAGAAGCGGCAAAGTTAACAACACTAAATTTATTACCAGAAACGTCGAAGAAAATGTATCAACGCGCTTACAACCTCTTTTTGGATTGGTGAAGGGATCAAAACGCAAAATCGTTTTCCGAGGACGTTTTAATGGTTTATTTTAGCGATTTGGCGAAGAAATTCAAAAGTTCTACTTTATGGACACAATACTCAATGCTGAGAACGACTCTTAGTATTCATGAAAATATAGATATCGCCAAATATTTGAAACTGAAAGCATTCCTCAAGCGACAATCCGAAGGCTACAGGCCCAAAGAGTCAAAGATCTTTACCTCAAATGACATCAAAAAATTTATAAATGAAGCGCCAGATGAAATATATTTAGCGACAAAAGTAAGTTTAATTATAGCCATTATGTGATAATAATAAGTAATTTGGTTAACTATTTAGGTCGCATTAGTTATGGGCGTAATGGGTGCATGCAGAAGACATGAGCTACATCAAATGAAAATTACTAATTTCAATGATTTGGGTTCAGCTCTTTTAGTAACAACACCAGACAGTAAAACCAAAATTGTACGAAATTTTACTGTAACCGATCCATAATATGAAATTTACAAAAAATATGCAAATCTGCGCCCTCCAAATGTTAATGGTCTATGGTTTTTCATTAACTATCAAAAAGGAAAATGTACTGTTCAAAGAATAGGCTTGAATAAGTTTGGAGCCATGGGCAAAGACATTGCTAAGTGTTTAAAATTGCCAAATCACGAATTATATACCGGGCACTGCTTTCGCCGATCTTCCGCAACTATCCTTGTTGTTGCTGGTGGTGACATAACCACGTTAGAACGCCACGGTGGCTGAAAGTCCACGGCAGTCGCTGAAGGACACATCGATGAATCCAAGAAAAGTAAGCTTGACACAGTTAATAAAATTGCAAATGCGATACAGGACATTTCAAACATACCATCGACTTCAGGAATGGAAAATCGTGAAAGGCCGTCGATTTCAACAACGGAAAAGTGCCAATATCAAGAAAATATTAGTATCAAACATTCCACAAATTCTCCAAAAATGATTTTCAATAATTGCAAATTTATCATTAAAAAATAAATAAAATTGGTAGGAAGTTATTTTATAGTTTATTTTTTCTCAACTAGTTGGGCATTGCTGTCCAGGCACTCTAACTTATGGTTTGTATTCAAAGCAATAAAGAAAATATCTCCATATTTTTTGTATCGATTATTATTTATTTAGTATATTACGCGTGAGCAGTGGGTTGTCGTAGAAAAAATATAGTATGCAACTCGCACAAAATAGCAATTTTACACTCGTATGAATTGTAGCACTCGTCTTCGACTCGTGCTGCAAACTTTCATACTCGTGCAAAATATGCATCATTTTGTGCTCATTACATAATATACTATTCTATCAGCATACACCAATTGCATAAATTAATTATACAGTGTTGGTTATCTTCTTCATACTTTTAGACTTGCTTTATTCTATTCTATTCTATTCTACTCTATTCTACTCTATTCTACTCTATTCTACTCTATTCTACTCTATTCTACTCTATTCTACTCTATTCTACTCTATTCTACTCTATTCTACTCTACTCTATTCTACTCTACTCTATCCTACTCTATTCTACTCTACTCTACCCTACTCTACCCTACCCTACCCTACCCTACCCTACCCTACCCTACCCTACTCTACTCTACCCTACTCTATTCTACTCTACTCTACTCTACTCTACTCTACTCTACTCTACTCTACTCTACCCTACTCTACTCCACTCCAGTCCACTCCACTCCACTCCACTCTGTTCTATTCTATTCTAGCGTACACCATCCAACAGTATTTAAACCAATTATAGGATGGGCAAATACAACAAATAATAATACATACATCTATATGTATTATTATTGTTGTATTTGTTATGCTGATTTTTGTATGTACAAAAATCAATATAACAAATACGATTCATGACAGAATGCATACCTATATACAGATATACACCACATATACATAACATACATACAGATAAAAAATATACACATATATATGTTGTTTTTTAAGTTTTCGCTGGTGTTAAATGAAGTGTTATTGTACTTCCGGGTGCTCTCCCGCGTCGATGGTCGACTCCTCCAGGAGTCACGGTTGTCTAAACGACGTTTCGGCAGAATCTCATCTGCCATCTTCAGGTTTTCACAGAAAGCTGCCTACTACTACTCCTCGTTGCTCGAACTGAACCGAAATTTTGTTAATAACACTTTATTTACCGACGAAGCAACTTTTACTCGCCGAGGCGTTTTTGACTGGAGAAATACCCATTACTGGGAAGTAGAATAAGAAAATCCTCATGCCATTAAAGAAAGGCATTTTTGGTGTGGTATCATCGGCGATCAATTTTTGGAACCATTGTCCTTCCTTCGTTTAAATGGACAGCCATCTGTTTCTACTTCAAAATATTCTGCTGATATATTACATGTTTTCATGCTAGATATACGGAACAGAATGTGGTTCATGCAAGATGGAGCTCCCCCTCATTTCTCCATTGAAGCCAGGAATTATCTTGATGAGACTTTCCCACGCATATGGATCGGTCGAGGAAGTAAGTTTGCTTGGCCACCAAGGAGTCCTGATTATAATCCTTTGAATTATTATGTGTGGGGACATATGAAGTTCTTAGTCTATGCAAATACTATCAGCTCAAGAGAAGAACTGTGGGACAAAATACAAAACGCAGGGAATTTTATTAGAGGATAGGAAAATATATTTTTCAATGTAAGAAAATCTTTTAGAATTAGAAAAGGCATAGAAGTAGGTGAAGACCATATCGAACATTTATCCCAATGGGGTTTTTGCATGGGGGGAAGTTTTCATGAAGTCAACTTCTATGTTATTTTTTGGTTTTCTAATAAGATTAGATCTTTATTTTAGAAAATCTTTTGGTATATGTATTTATCTCAATACCATGAAAATAATCCATTAGTTCATCAGAAAGTGAGAAAGAGTTTACGCTGCTATTAGGATTTTGTTTTCCCTTACGTTTTGTACTATTTTCAATAATGCACTTTGTTGCATTAAATTTGAATTTGTTTTTCAAAAAATTATTGAAATGTTTAACGGTACTTTTAATGGTCCACCCTGTATATTTCTTTTACTTTATTTGTGGTATTTTTGTGACTATGGTTTGCTATGGAGAAATTAATACTCAGGGCAGAATAATGCGCGTCCTCCTTTAATAAAATATCTTCCGACTTACTAACGTAGCATTCACAATTCCTAATTACAAGATCCAAAAATCTGTTGTTATAATTGACAATATTATTATGTTTAATTAAATTTAATAAAATTAAGAATGCCTGAAGGGCCAAAGTACGTGCAGTGTAGTTATTAATATCAATTGAATTTTTATATTCAGGTATATTACCGAATATTAACGACATTTTTCTAAGTCGAATCGTCTGAAATCAAATATGAGACTGTGTTAAATTTTATAATACCATATTTTTTATGAACAAAAGTAACGATCGTAGAAAAAGAATTATAATTACCACCGATCCAATTGCATACAGGACAATGAATATTAATGCATCGTCTGGTCTTTCTGATACGCTATTTCTCAGTTTGAAGCTATGCGTAGAGAAAAACGTCAGACACATCAAAATCTGAAAAACTGAGCTCATTACAATCATAACGAAAGGCCAGCCAAACAACGCATTAAATGTTTGCATCACTTCGTCCATTGCTAAGTAGAGCATTTTAACCCTTCGTATAGCGGGAACCATAGTTTTATCAATGATGCAGATATTAACTAATATTTTGTTTACATGTTCGTATTTAGACTTAATTGATAATATGACATTATAAATGAGACTAGCTAACAGAAACTCTGCATAGAAATACAGAATTATTGTTATAAAGCAATCAAACGTACATATATCCAAGTTGGTCCAATAATAATATTGGTAACAATATATAGAAATATGATAAATGTTACCAAGAAGAAACATTATATTTGACTTCGTCAAAAGAGTATTTGTCGTTATATTCTTAGAGTTTAAATCATTTTGATCTTCCAAATAATACAACTGGCTAATAAGTTTTTGCCAATTATCCATATTCCATAACGAAGAACCCAAAGTGGATAACAAAAATGTAGATAGCCCTGCCAGCTCAATTGATATTTGTAAAATCTTGAAAATTTGAGACGTTATCATATTTTCATATCGTCTATAAAAGCCATTCGCTGTTAAGGCCATTGCCATAGATGCTAAAACTAATGAGTAACATTTAAATGTCTTAACAAAAGTAAGCCTACGTTTTGGGAAACTGTAGCTGGGTATTATGCCGAAGACAGTACACACTTTAGCAATGGGTTCTAAAAATAAAATGTTACTTGGACCATATTTCAACTTCATCTCTATGCTGACGATGAATGAATGACTGATCTATATAGCGTTACCTATGCTTTCTCAAGGTTGGTTGATAATTTGATGGCGTGAATAGAATTAAATGCTACATTAAACAAATTGTACATTTGCGGAAAGCACAATATGTACGCAACTTCATTTATGAAATTAAAATGTTTAATTTATTATTGGAAATTAATAGAACATGTTCGCTCCAACTATTGTTCGTAAATGTGTCATATCAATCCAAATTTTGCCTTATTTTGAAAATATGAGGATTAGTAAATGAACATTAATGATAGCGTTACCTATGTTTTATCTAGGTTTTTTAATTCCCATGCATAAAGTTTTGACAGAGCACGGTGAGTTTAATCTGTGTGCCAATTAACGACTAGATTGATATGAAATTAAATAAATCGTACCAAAAGGAAAAGTGGTGTTAACACTGTTATACATAAAAATATAAACAATTTATAGGTCTCTTTAAGGATGTATAATATTAATCTCTAATATATAAGTATGTGATATTTGCCATATACCCTTTCCACATAGTTTCATGATCTCGTATGAGTTTCTAAGGCTAATTGAAAATATACGAGTTTTAATGAGGCAATACAGTTTTAATTCTTTTTGTTATCTAAGAGTTTTTACAAGACGAGTAATGTTTGAAAGTTTACTAGTTAAAATAAGATAGTTTGAACTTATATCATTTCTTATCAGTTTTTCACCATCAGTCTAGAGGTTTGTAAGAGATTTATGAGTTTTGAAGAGTATTAATATTTTATGGAATCCTACAAGTTTTTATCAGACATGAAATTCTTGTTATATTTCGTGTTTTTATAGGATGAAACAGTTCTAATTCTTGTCGTATTCTATGAATTGTTCAAGAGACAAAAAGTGCTTGAAGATTTATTAGTTTTTATTAGAAAACAAAGCTCCAGTTTTCATCATATCCCAAGAAGCTTTTATCCGACAAAAAATAATTGACGTTCTTATAAGTCAATGCAGTTAAAGTTTTCATCATATCCTTTGAGCTTTTATTTGGGAAAAATTCTCGAGGAATTAGGAGTACTTGTAGGACAATACAGATTCAGTGCCTATTTAAGGTATCCTAAAAGTTTTTGACCGATAAAAATTACGTCAGTAATTATAAGTTTTTATAAGACAATACAGTTCTAATATTTATTGTTTTTTCATCAGAAAAGATATACTTAATGCTTTATGCTAATTAAGTTAACTAACATCAATTTCGAAGGAATGGAAGTCCTCGGATTGAGTTAAATATACATGAACTACCAAATCTTAATTTTAAAATAATATGCTCAAATATGGCAACATTTTCCATACAGTCAGCGATGTTTGGTGCGTTAAACCGTTATAACTCAGTTTAAAATCAGTGTAGATAGAGTGCGGTTGTTTATCTGTTTATTATATTAATTTGTTGTTTATAAATTACTTATTTGTGGTATCATAGTGCCTTAAAATTTTATTTCGTGTGAAATATTTATAATGTGAATTGTTTGTGAATTGGGTGGCATTAATTTTTGTTTATAAATTACGTACTTGTTGTATCACAGTGCCTTAACGTTTTATTTTGTTAGTTCTTTAGTGAAAATAGGTGTAATTGTGGGATATCGTAATATTTTTAAATGTACAAAAATGGAAGCGGTTCCCGGTTGTTCAAAAGAAGTGGTAAAAGTTCATACCCCTAGAAAGTGTCTATTAAACTTCAAGGAGAAGAAAATTATTTTGAATGTATATCATGTACTGGAGAAGGATCATCCCATGGTACAGAAATCAGGATCAACAGGTTTAGTTAACATAACTTCAAGGTATACCGGAGTGAGTGAACGGACCATTTTCAAAATTTTAAGAGAAAAAAATGAAGGGAATGTTCAGAAACCTAAAGCGAAGTCTGAAAGGATAGAAAAAAATAACATTAGACAAAATCCAGAAAAATGGAATTCGATGTGAAGTTCATAAATTCTTCTATGATAATGAAATCCCCACTGTTAAGAAAATTTTACAGTCCCTGAATGATGATGAACATATACCCAAAATGAGCAAATCGACTTTAAAAAAAATTTTGCATGACATGAACTTTGTATTTGCAATAGGAAAGAGAAATAGCCTCCTACTCGAGAGAAACGATATTATTTGTTGGCGAAGGAATTATATTCGGGCAATTAGAGCTGCCCGTGAAAGAGGAAGAAAATGCTATTATTTAGATGAGACGTGGTTAAATGAAGGACATACTGTAACGCAATTTTGGCAAGATAGAAATGAAAAAAGTGTTCGTCAAGGGCATATGGAAGATTGGGCAACGGGATTAAAAATGCCAACAGGAAAAGTAAAACGCTTAATAATAACGCACATAGGAAGTGATTCAGGATTCGTGGAAGATGGACTTATATCGTTCATGTCGAAAAGAAGTGGCGATTATCATGAGGACATAAATGCGGATGTTTTAGAGTAACGGTTTGCAAAAATTCTCGCTAAGATTGAACCCGGATCTGTCGTTATTATGGATAACGCCGCCCCATACCACAATCGATTACTGGAAAAATTACCAACCAGTCCATAGCGAAATTCAAGAATGGTTGGATGGTAAAGGTATCCTATTTGATCATGCTTCGCTGAAAGCTGAACTGCTAACCCTAGCGAAACAGCATTCGCCGATATATAAGAAATATATTGTGGATGAAATGGCTAAAGATAGAAGTATTGAGGTATTACGGCTGCCGCCTTACCACTGTGAACTCAATCCCATTGAACTTATTTGGGCTGAAGTAAAGGGGAACGTTACAAGAGAAAATGAAAATAGAACTTTTAAATTAGAACATGTAAAAGGCCTTCTATCCAGTGCATTAAAAAAAGTTAATAAATGTAGGAGCCAGCAGTGATAGTGATAGTGACAGTGACATTAGTGAGTGAGTGATAATCTGTGATAGTGTCATGTAGTGATTGCGATATTATGTATTATTTATTGTGGAAAATTATTGTTGGTAAGTTTTGTTTTTTATTATATTATTTTAACAAGATAGTTTATTTATGTCGTTAGAACAGTTATTTATTTTTAACTTTGGTATATTTTGTTTTTAATTAATCTATTTTAACAAGAAAGTTTATTTATATTGTTAGAACAGCTATTTATTTTTAAGTTGTAAGTCTATTTATTTATTGTCTTTTTAACCTGTTACTCCCTTATTAACAACCCTGTCACCATCCTTTCCCAGCAAGGAATATGCTTACTCCTCTACGTTGGTCCTTGCTGGGCAATAAGAATACTGGCATGGTTAAAATCTTTATAACCATCAACCATTCTACAGTTTTAATGTCGGATTACATAATATTCCACTCCTAATAAAATTATGCCTGCCATTTATAATCTTCTTAAAAGAACTCCAGTTTTTATTTTGCTGAGTTGCGCGTGAAAACAAATTTAATTAAGTATATTTATTTCTTATTTTATGAAATATTATTCTTTATATATACCTACATAAATACATATGTGGCACCACTGTGTGCCCGAGATATACGATTTCTTTCTTTCTTTCCAAGTTTGTTTACGATTGAATAGTTCGTCGAGCAAATAATTAGATATAAAGGTGGCACGTTAAATCATTTACTCTATGCGTTCAACTAGGTAATTAAAATTGTTTGTGGTAGTCGTGGCTTCCATTTCTAGTAGGCGGATAAAACTTAACCTACCACTTCAAACTGATTAAAGATGTATATGCAAATCCTGTTATAAACTAGTAAAGTTCAACGAGGACTTATAGAGAATTACAGTTTCACTATCCAACTCGAATCTTATAGATCCATGTATGTATATTTTTTTTATATGTTTCTATGAGCCATTTTTGGTAAGGTATTGAGATTTAAGAAATTACTGCCATAAATTTAGCTCGTGTAATCACTCCCCCAAGGTTTCCTCATACACTTTCTCAACAGCCTGTAGACCTATATAGACTATAAAGCTATTTCTTACCACGATTCCAGTTGCGTATATGAAAATAAATATTAATGCTTCTGGTGTTTTTGTGGGCGTACCATCTTTAAGCTGTATATTGTTCGTCGCTACATAAGTCAAACAGTACAAAATCTGCAAAACTGCATATGCTAGAATCATAAAGATTGGCCAGCCAAACAAGGTATTAAATGTTTGCATCACTTCATCCATCGATAAGTACAGCAGTTTCACTCTTCGTATAGTGGAGACCATAGCCTTTCCAATAAATCTGCTATTAATTACTAATTTGTTAACAGTTTGGTATTTGCCTTTAATTGCCAATATGGTGTTATAAACGAAAGTTGATATTAAAAATTCTACATAAAAATAGACAAAAATAGTTATGTAATTCATAAATGCACTTATACCGATACCAATCCAAAAATACCAGTGGTAACAAAATATGACTAGGTAGCACAGATTCCCTACGAGGAAAATAAAATTTGCGTTATTTAAAAGGGACTTTGTCTTTAGGCCTCTAGAGTTCAGGTTGTTCTTATTTTCTAAATGATATAATTGTCTAATCAATGTTTGCCAATTGTCCATATTCCAAAGTGAAGATCCCAAAATGGATAATAAAAATGTAGATAGTCCCGTTAACTCAATCATTATATCCAGAATCTTAAAGACTGTAGGCATGATAACATTTCCATGTCGTCCACTACAGCCGTTTACAGATAATGCTATCATCAAACAGACCAAAAATGCTGAGTAACATTTAAACGTTTTAACAAAAGTAAGCTTATGCTTTTGAAAACTATAGCTGGGCATTATGCCGAAGATGGTACATGGTTTTGCGATCAATTCTAAAAATAATATAGAACTTCTACTGTATTTCAGATGCATCTTTCCACTGACAAAGTAGCACAGAACAATTATGTACTTACTAGTAGTAATATGACGTGGACTTTCATCGAAATTCGTAAACATTTATTTATTACACAAGCCCGCTTGGTGCATTAAGGAAATTATGTTCACTTGGAAAAATAAACAGTCACTAAGAGATTAAAATAATTAATTGCAGATTAGTAACTAGCGACAAATAAATGCATGCATGCATGTATGGTATTAAAATTAAAGCGCGGAATACAGTTTACTTATATTATTCAGTTATTAAATAATAATATTAATAATGAATAAATGTTTATTTTAAACAAGCTCACAAATACAATACCTTCGTCAAATTAGATGAAGTATAGACAAAGGGCTACTCAACTTAACTGACTTTTAAGAACAATTCGTTTCTTTTTTGAAAAACGATAGGATCTATCTTTTAGCTAACACAAATTTTCTGTTTAAATTCAAATACTTCATTCATTGCAATTAAAATACAAGTAATGGAGGGACGGACAGACATTTTGAAAGTCGTTCAATGTTCGAAGACCGATTTTAGAAATAATCCAATCAATAGAGACATAAAAGTGGCTCCACCTTGCAAACGGTACAGGAAAGTTAATATTTGGCAGGGAATTTCGTTTACTTGACATGCACAGTAAAATAAGAGTTCTTCCAAAAAAAGCTTTGAAAACGGAAAGAGATTACTTTCCGAAACGTCAGTAAAATACATTATTTCTGTGTTTATTCCGATTTATATTATTTGTAAAACATAACCTCTACTGTACCTTGGACGTAAACGTCACTGGCGTAAAGGCTCTTTTCCTATAATTCTATTATTTTGTAGATTCGGAGATTTGTATTTGAAGAGGATAATAATACATGTGGTAGAAAACCCAAATAATAGGAAAGAATAGGCTTAAAATGTCATGAAACGTCGAGATTTTAAATTTGAGTGAAAAAAATTTCCTGTCTGTCTGTCTGTTTGTCTATCTGTAACTTTTTGTGTGCGCACGTTTACTCTGGAACCGTTTGTGGTATTGACTTGAAATTTGGTACACTTATGTATTGTAATGAGATCTGGAACTAGATTATATTTTGATCTTAACTCCGTTGAAGGATTCAGGGGTAAATAAGGGTAAACAGGCAAAACAGAAGTAAGAGTCCATAAAATTGATTTTTTTTGGCATCAGCCAACCCCCCCCCCCACTATCACCCTCAATACCATCCCCACACTATTATGAAAGAGAGTAAAAAAATTAATTTTTTTTAGCGTTAGCTACCCCCTACCACCCCCATTGCCATTCCCCCTATTATTAAAGGGTGTAAAAAAATTAAAATGTGATTTAGAACGAAGAACGAAACGTCTAAAAAAAATTATTGCCACCCCCACCATATTATTGAAGGGGGTAAGAAAAATTAAAATGTGATTTAGTGTGTATACGAGAACCAAGGACTTCTAAATTTTTTAATACATTACCCCTCTACCACCCCCACTCTATTATTAAAGGGAATAAAATATTACATTGGGATTTAGTGTGCATAAGACTTGGATACACAATCTGGATATAGAAGTAGTGAATCCTTGCGCGGCGGGTTTTTTGTTTGCTTTTTCTCTCAGATTAATAGTTTCTTAGATACAACGCGTAAAAATTGATAATTTTTTTCACTTTCTCGGAAATTGTAATTTGCTAATGGAACTTTTAGCTGTTTTTTAATTAATTTTGTGCGTTTTACAATAGATACTAAAGTAACACGAAATTTATTGCACTTCTATATCCAATCAACTGCATTTTTGGATTTGTTATGCCGTAATTAAACTTGATGGTAGGTCCGTAAAGAATGATATCGTGAGGTATGGTGGCTAGAGTAAATTTGCTTTTTGTGATAGACTTAACAAAATGTTGGTAGCGCCGAAAATCCAAGGTGATGTTATTATCGACGAAACTGTAATGATGTTATCACTATCTGTATTTTCATCCTTGAATATTTGAATCAGGCCACTCGGTGATTTATTTTTTTCGGATAGGTTAAGAAATTTAATTTTCCTTTTATTAAAAAGACAAGATGTGGTATAATTAACAAACATAATTTATTTTGAATCTAGAAAAGATTCATAAATCACAGATAATTCTCAAATAACCCAAATTCATCAATAACATAGCTCAAACATTCAAATCAATCGTTCAAATGTGCCTTTAGAGAGCAGAATATTAGTACATAATATTTTTAGTCGCAAACTCCTCTATAATATCCTTATTTTACTATAAGGAACGTAACCAGACTGCAACCAACAGCTACTCTCCGGACTATGTGTCCCGCCGAGCGTTGAATTACAAGTCACCAACCTGGCGCATCAAGTGTAATAATTGTATATTACCAACAGAACGCTAATGCTTCTATTGCAACAAACACCAGCCGAAAGACTGATCCTACTTAAAGGAGCTCTCATGTCAGTGGTCCCACACTACTTGCAGACTGCAATTTCGAGCTGTTGGCTCTTGTAAATGCAAGGTAGGCATGTGACGACCGACACGAGGATCCTTGGACTATTTGTTACATCTCGCTATCCATAGGATAGCGACATGCAAAACAATCAGTAGGCGCCATCTAGCGGTCCAGTGTCTGTTGCAATCGAAAAATAAATAGCCTGACTGGGCTTAGCATGTTCAAATGTGCTTTTAGAGGGCAGAGTATTAATATAACTCTACAAAATCCTTATTTTACTATAAGAAACGTAATCAGACTGCAACCAACAGCTACTCTCCCGGCTATGTGCCCCGCCGAGCCCTGAATTACAAGTTACAAGCCTGACACGTTAAGTGTAATAATTGTATATTACTAACAGAACGCTAATTCTTCGATTGCAACAAACACCAGCCGAAAGACTGATCCGGAGCAGAACTCAAAATAGACACATTTGTACACAATCTCACGTTTGCTGCATGATTTGCGGACGTTACAGCAGTTTTAATTTCATTTACGTTTACCCTTCTCTCTTCCCACCTAATCGACCTAGCGACTTGAAATTTGGACGCAGTACTTAGGTCCCGAGTGTATATTGGGGAAAGAAAAAGAAAGTCCCCAAAAAAAAATGCGAAATCGGCTTGCTACGAGTTGAACGTACATAAACAAATAGATACGTTGGATCTTAATGATTATCAGATATTACGTAACGAAATCACTTGGGCTACTGTAGCGTAGCAGATACCGTAGACACTGGCTTACCCGGAAAGTGATGTACGTGCCTACGATAAAATTTCTCTAGCTCAGACTATCTCAGGGCGTTAAGCCCAAGCTTACATAACCTATGATAAATTATTAATTTACTTACTTAACAAATCACTGAGTTTTTCCATATGTAGTGGTCGCAGACGAAATAATGACACTTTCTTTAAAAATGAAATGCACTATATTGAACAATTTACAAAATTAGTTCTTTAGCATGTAACCTGGTGATGTTCACAAGGTGTGACAAATTTCACGCTTAAAAAGTTATAACACATTCATAAAATGCCTCGTGTAGCTACACATCGGTTTACAATATTATCATGAATTGTCATAAATTCTGCCACAAAGGTTTGATTTAAAGAACCTCCTTAAATATATGTAAATATATGCATAAAATACTTAAAAAAATGTACAGGTTAAAATGCCAAAAAGTATAAATTGATGTCCAGCGGAACCACTGAAGGTGGTCCCCGGTAAGTAAAAATAATAAACACACACTTATTTAGGGTGGTACGATACCGAGTCCGGTGGAAGAACTGAAGCCCTGCAGAGATGCCTTCGGGACACAAGAAATGGACCCAAGGATGGGGTTGATCGTGGCCTCACCAGCCCTGGAACCTTCCACTGTTTGTGGATGCCCCGTCCGTGGAACTTCACTGACGTGCGTAGAAGCCCCGTCCGTAGAACCCTCACTGATGAGGGAACAATCCACCAAAACTCCTGGAAGCCACAGTCGGATAAATGGGGTTGAGTCGCCTTTTAAAGTTGACACTGTATTTCCACAGGAAAGCCTTGTGTAATTTAATATCCTGCTTCCGCAGATAAAATTTACTCACAAACACAAAATATTCCGCTAAACGGAACAACAACGGATTGAGGAAATTTTCTTTAGTTGGTTATTCTAAAATCCACGCGGATGCCTTGAATAAAATCAAGATTCACAGAATAACAACTAACCAACAAGCCAAGCCAAGCCAACCAAAAAAATGGCTGCTTCCGTTTTCCCTGTTGATCACGTATCACAAATGTGTCGCCCTCCCATGGAGAATAGCGAAATGTGTTACGGACGTGTAGCAGTTGTTATAATGCGGCCCACAAAACGCTAAAGCGTATGGTGGGTCGCATACGCTAGAGGTCCGTAACAGGCTCTCGGTACGTTCCCGCCGCACCGAAAAATCCGTATACAAATCAGTACCTTCAAATCGCAATATCTCGAGAACCGCTGGACCGTTGTTTTAGAACAACATACTACCAGACAAACCCTTTCAAAACTGTTGATTGAACGGGACATTTACAAAGGAAGTTTGAGTGGCTTGGGCAAAACATTGAAAAAATAGGTTACAAATTTCTAAAAGATAATCCACGTAGAGGATTAATGGAACTGCCAAATATTGTTTTCAGCCGCGTCACTTTTTGCAGAAATATGTAAAAAATATTCATTCATTCATTGGGGTATCCTCGACAATAAATATGTGAATGTTTTTTCTCTTATCATGAATAGTAAATAACTAAAAAATGTATAATTGTTTAATATTGTAGTAATTTTATTTAATTAGCAGAATTTAATTATAATTATGATTGTACTATAATATATATTATAAAGTTATTAAATAAAGTTAATTTGAGGAATTATTTATAATTTATTTTTGTTCCAATTAATCGAATTTTGATAGATTTTTGTTATATATATTTTGGGTTGCAGACGTTGCAGTTATCACAGGCACAGCATAAAGCTTTATGCTGTGTCACAATTCATCATTTTAATGATACATTTTCAGTTGTGGCAATACAATGTGACCTGAATTGGGAGTTGCACCTATTTCAGGTGCAGTCGCTTTGATTGACTTCATACAATTGTAGTAATTTTGTCGAACTGTGACGTGCATCGCCTGCAAATATAAAATATTTGATCGATTGTTTATTACTATTTTTAATAAACATACTTTTGCGAAACTTGAGAGTCTTGAGGAGTCATTAAAAAAACATATTAAAAAAAACGTTTAAATAAAACCTTTAAATGTATTTCTTACCACAGTTCCAGTTGCGTATACGAAAGTAAACATTAATACATCGGCCGTTCTTGAAGGCATACCATCTATAAACTGTATATTATTCGTTGAGAAATAAGTCAGACAGGCCAAAATCTGTAAGACTGAATATGTGAACAGTGTAAACAAAGGCCAACCAAACACTGCGTTAAATGTTTGCATTACTTCGTCCATCGATAAGTATAGCATTTTCACTCTTCGTACAGTGATAACCATAGTCTCGTCAATAAAACTAATATTTATTAGCAACTTGTTAATATGCTTGTATTTAGATTTAATCGATAGTACAGTATTATAGATTATACTTGCTAATAGAAATTCTGCGTAAATGTAGAAAGAAAGTAGAACATAATTAATAAGCACATTCAAATCGTTAATTTCCCAAAAATGATATTGACAACACCACATCCCAATCCAGTACATATTCCCTAAAAGGAAAATTAAATTTGCGTTACTTAGAAGGGAATTCGTTATTATGCCTTTAGTGTTTAAATTGTTCTCATTTTCTAAATGCCATAATTGTCTAAACAATTTCTGCCAATTGCCCATGTTCCAAAACGAAGATCCCAAAACGGATAACAAAAATGTAGACAGGCCTGCTAACTCGATTAATACTCCCAGAATCCTACAAACTTTAGGCGTGACAATGGCGCCAGGACCTGCATTCAATCCGTAGATAGTTAACGTTATTGTCAAACAGACCAAACATAATGAGTAACATTTAAACGTTTTAACAAAAGTAAGGCTATGCTTTTGAAAGCTGTAGCTGGGCATTATCCCGAATATGGTACACAGTTTAGCAATCGGTTCTAAAAATAAAATAGAATTTCTACCGTATTTCAGATGCATCTTTCCACTGACAAAGTAGTACTGGATACTTATATACATTTAATAATAGTAATGTGACGTGGACTTTCATGGAAATTAGTACATATTTATTTATTGCACAAGCCCACTTGGTGCATTAAGTGAATTATGTACACTTGGAAGAATTAACACAGTTACTTAAGAGATTAAAAGAAATTTTAATTAAAATGGATATGTATGGCATTAAAATTACAGCACCGAAATATAGTTTATTCATAATATTATCACTAATTAAATAATAATAATAATAATAATAACATTAATATAATGTTTCTATTTGAAACAAGCTCACAAATATAATACCTCCTTCAAATTAGATGAAGTACAGACAAATATATTACACTATATATTTTTAAATTTGTGAATTCAGCGTAAAATTACCTTTCCAGCAACCTCCAGATTGTTTGTTTTTGACGTGGCGTTTCCGAGTTATCCGAAAAAATATGAAAATTTGTAGCGGAAAATATCGAAAATGCGGAAAACGTCTACCTTCGGGTAAAAGATCCTCATTTGCTTCTTGTCACGTAAAAAGAACACAAGGAGAACTACGTTCTACAACTGAAATAAATTCAATAATATCATACCAAGTGTTCCGTTCTTCGCGTTACATTTTGTCAACTTCAAACCGCGAAAATTTGTTTAGGTCAAATGGAACACCCTGATTTTTTTTTACGTCAAGTTGTGTAAAATTGAATTCCCTTTTTTTTATATTAGCATTGTGAGGGTTAAAGTTACAACTTTTTGAAATATTTGCGATATTATTAGAAATTCATGAATTGTCTTGCATACAATCTTCAATGGCCCTCATAAACTTTATTTTTAACAGTTCTCCAAATGAAATAATCCAGAACTGATAAATTGGGCGAGAGAGGAGGCCATAAGAAAGGTCCATTATTGGCAATCCATTGATCATAAAAAGTTTCTTGTAAATAACTATTAATTAAATATGCGTTATGTGGGGGAGCACCGTCTTGCTGATAAAAAATGTTTCTATGTTCGGCGAGCGGTAAATTTTCTAAATAGTTATTATTCAAATTTTGTAAGATATTCAGATATCTTTCACATAAAAAAAACAAAAATTTCCCTATACATATTAGCAGAAGAGAAAATCTAATTTACCGTTTAAATTTTCCTGATAGAATTGTAATGCCACCATTCTATCGTTTCTTATGGCACAGTAAACATTGAACTGTCAACTTTCCTGAAAGTTTCGCTCTCTGAACATATGAGGATTTGAGTCACTCTAATAATGCGAATTGTGTCTATTAAAAAGTCCATTTTTAGTAAATTTTGCTTCATCTGTCCATATAATATTTCCCAAATAAGAATCGTGACCCTCAAACCTTATTAGAATAAATTCACAAAAATTCTGTATTCTTAGGAAATCTGTTTCTTTTAATCCTTGAACTATATGGAATGAAAACGGGTGAAACTTATGTTTTAATAAGATTCTGTGAATTGAATCCTTGCATAGTCCCGATTCCAGAGCAGCTCTTAATGGCATCCTTGGAAATGCATGAAAATATCCCAAAATTACTATTTCAATATTTTCGTCATCAACAATAGGCTTTGTTCTTTACATTTTTGCCTTGACAGAGCCATAATTTTTAAAATTTTCCAGTATGCGTTTTACAGTGTTTGGTGACGGTTTCCGTTTTTCTGGATATCGAGTAGCAAATGTGCTGCAAGTTCTTGATATTACTTTATCACATTCTCCATAAATAATAAACAAATTTAAAAAGTCTTCGTGGGTGTAATTTAAACGTTCTGGCATTTTTTGATATAAGATAATGACTGATTGTTTCTAATCATGGCTATTTTGATGAAATTATTACAACAATTCATGAATTTCTAATAAAATCGCAAATAGTTAAAAAAGTTGTAACTTTAACCCCACAATGCTAATATCAGAAAAAAAGGAATTTAATTTTACACGACTTGACGTAAAAAAATACAGGGTGTTCCATTTGACCTAAATAAGTTTTCGCGGTTTGAAGTTAGTCGACAAAATGTAACGCGAAAAACGGAACACTTGGTATGATATTATTGAACTTATTTCAGTTGTAGAACGTAGTTCTCCTTGTGTTCTCTTTATGTGACAAGAAGCAAATGAGGACCTTTTACATGAATAAAGTTATAACGGTTCTTGCAAACCGTTGCACCTATCAAATTTTCTATAAAATGTCAAATATCTCTGAAACGGATAGGTTTAGGTATAGGATGCTACATATTTTCGACTCAGAATATTATGCTATTTTCTAAAACCCTAAAATATATAGGGTGTTCCATTTGAAATAAGCAAGTTGATATCGACTTCCGGTATAAGCGGAAGTGCCAGCTGCTTGTAATTATTTTAGTTGGATTGGCCACACCGACATTAGTAATTATCTAAATTTTTAAAGTTTTCTGATGCATACTTTTCTCTATATGGATCGATTCAGTTCCGGTGAGACACCCTGTATAAATATATATTTTTGATTTTTGAAGATTTGTCACGAATTTATAAATTTTCGACCTTGCTGTAACTCCAAAATGAAAGATTTTCGAGCCTTGGTCCCATTTGAACTTTTCATCAGGAAAGTCTGAACTACAACATATCTTAATTTCGACCATTTTCACCGAGTTCCCAAATCACGTGTTTCTGTGCGGGGTCCTTTGACTGGTAGGTTATTTAGTCATACTATAATTATGTGTCCAAACTAAACAAAGAGATGCAAATACGAGAAATAATTACTATCATTATTATAATTACCCCAGATCCAATCGCGTACAGGATAATGAACACTAGCACATCATCTGTTTTTTTAAGTACATCATTCTTCACATGTAAGCTGTTGGTGGTAAAATATGTCAAAGTCATCAAAACCTCCAAGACAGAATGTGCTAGAAGCGTAAATATGGGCCAGCTAAACAATCTATTAAACGATTGCATCAATTGATCCATCTCCAAGTACATCATTTTCACTCTTCGTATAGCCATTGCATTGTCATGGAAATTATTAAGAAGTAGTTTGGTTACACTTTTGTATTTAGATTTAATCGATAATATAATATTACAAATCAAACTTCCTATTAAAAATTCACCATAAAAATTAAATGATATTGTTAAGGAACAATCAAACACAGATATCTCCATTCTTGTCCAGTAACAGTATTGATAGCAAAATAAAGAAATGTGGTAGATGTTACCTAAGAGAAATAAAAAATTTGCGTTCTTCAAAACAGAGTTTGACATTTGACCCTTAGTGTTTAAGTTGTTCTTATTCTCTAAGCGACGTAACTTCGTTATAAACTTTTTCCACGTATACATATTCCACAACGAAGATCCCAAAGCGGACAGTAAGAACGTAGAGAGCCCTGATAGCTCAATCATCATATCAAGAATTTTATTAATTTGAGTCATGTGGATACTTTCGTATCGTTTATACAGACTGCGCACTGTAAGGACTGTTAACATACAAACTAAGAATAGTGAGTAACATCTATATGTTTTAACAAAAGTAAGCTTGCGGTTTTGAAAACTATAACTTGGCATTATCCCGAAAATAGTGCAAAATTTAGCGATCAGTCCTAAGAATAAAACGCAACTTCTACTGTATCTCAAATCCATGTCGTGACTGGCAAAGAAACAATGAATTCTGCCCACAGAAGCAGCAATAGTAATGTATGTCCAATACTTTCATCAGCATTTTTGAATAATTTAGTTATTATTAAATCTTACATTAAGAAAATTATATTTTTTAAGGAAATTCAATATACTCAAATGAATCAAACAGTAAGATATAAATTATTCACAAAAGTATTGTCGTCAAGCATTTTCAAACACACTTTTTATACAATATTAAGAGTATTAGGATTCCTTAGTCTTGAAGTTCTTCAATCGAATGTCCTTTATCCTGAAGACCCTGATAGGCGAGACCCGCATCGAGTAGTGTCTTCGAGTGTATTGTTCCAATTATGGTTCAGTTTTATCATGTCCAGGTGACGACAGCATGGTGTGCGAAACCCACGTCGAGTAGATTATTGGAGTGTAGTGTTCATATTATAGCTCAGTTTTAAGCATCTCCAGATTATGCCTACATGGTGGGTGAAATCCGCGCTGAGAAGAATATTCGAGTGTTGCTATTAAATTAAAGTTCAGTTGTTATCATCCCCAGATGATGACAACATAGTGGGTGAAATGATCGTCGAGTAGAATATTGGGCTGTAGTGTTATATTAAAGCTCAGTCTTAAGCATCTCCAGATTATGCCTACATGGTTGGCGAAATCGAGTAAAGTATTCGGGTGTAGTGTTTAGATTAAAACTTAACTTTAATATCTTCAGATGATGTCAACATGGTGGATGGACCGTCAAATTAAGCTTTCAGCTTTCATCATCTCCAGTCATGTCAGTATAGTGGTCGAAACCCGCGTCAAGTAAAACATTCGAGTACTGCTATTAATTTAAAGCTCAGTTTTAAGCATCTCCAGATGATGTCAATGTGGTGGCCGAAACACGCGCCGAGTAGAGTATTCAAGTGTAGTATTTAAATATCTTTTTGCTTGTGGAATTTACGTCAGATACAACGTTACATTTCAACTTTTCAACATTTCATTTTCCCTAATTTTCTATTCAAAAAAAATATTTTTTTTACCTACATGCCTTTTTCGACCGTTTTCGACAAGTTTTCAAGTGAAAATTTCCTAACCCTAAAAAATTGAAAAAATACCAATGATTTATAGCATAAAAAATAATCTTGAATTGAAGTTTAAGGTATAAACAAGCATTTTATTTAATATTTATGTTTTAATATAGAGTGGAAAAAAATGGTAAAGCTTAATTTTCACGTGCAATTTATAGGACATAAAAATTATAAAAATTAAAAGTAAGTATACCATTGGAAAAATGAATTCTTCCTCTTTAAAATGCTACTTTTTTTTCGTCTTTAATGCGATGGTCGAGATGGGTTTCTTTTCTCTGTGCGACGCGCTTGAAATATTGAGGGAACTATAATAATTTCTCATGTTTCCCTTACATTTATTTAAAGAAACTTTTATACTATTTTTTTTAATTTTCCGCTCTTTCGCGTAGTGCTGTCCGTTTTTTTATTTTCCATTATTTTTCGAGATATTAGCAAGAAACTGAATTTTTCCGGTTGTTTATAAGGGTTCGCGTGGGTAAATTTTGGTAAACTTTTTTGAGTCACCTTCTACTAGCAAAAACTAGCCTTTCATGAAAGAAAAATAGCGAGGTAACAATTAAGTTTTCATCAAAATTAATCTCTGACAACTGGCCTATATCCCCTGCCTAAACAATTAATTTTGATGATATACCGTCACTGACATTTGAAATTTCATGTTCTACAAAGTTACTTATTTGAAATTTTGTCCTACCTCTCACCGTTTCCGCGGCGTTCGTGCTGGAAGTTAAGCCACACGAAATGTTGCCAATTCGTCTTCAATCTCTTCAATTTTATTTGTGGAGTGAGCACTGTCAGCAACCTCGCATTTTCTGACCAAAACTTTCAAGTTGATCGTGTATTAAAAATACCGCATTGGATTTGTTTCATCGTCTAAACGCCACCACAGTACTGAAAGCCGCAGTAGGCCATGGAAAAACTGAATGCGACTGACATCACGCTTCCAAATTCATTGTTGTGGATTGAACGTTTTGGTTTTAAACAATCTATTGTGAGTTGCTTGCGGTGTGAATTAAATTTTCACATACGTAGCGACTTCTAACCATGTTTTAATGTGAATTTGTAATCTGTGTTGTCTTATTATTAAGATCTGTTAGATGACCACTAAATCGAGATTAATAATTGTCTTTCCATAATAATCTGTAATTATTGTTAACCTTTAATTATTAATCAATTATTGTAAGTGCTTAGTAGACTCGGTTCATTTTAAAGATTTGTAAAAGCTCGGTTTCTGCATTATTTATGTTGGGAGGATTGTGTTTAAGAATTCATTGTTTGTAATATATGCTAAAAAAATGTTAATCATATACTTTCTATAAACTGAAATATACTTACATTTGTTCCACTCAATACGTCATAAAGTGCTATTTAATATATGGGGCAGTGAAGTTAATAAAAAAAAAAGTTCAATAACAATGTACATTTACATGCGTTGATTGTTGAATACACTGAATTTTTCTGTTGATACGGTTTTGGAAAATCTTTAGATATAATTTAGAAAAATTAAAATTTTTAATGGGAATCAAGCCAAGAAATAGAAAAACTCAAGAAATGACATAAACATTTTCATACCTCACAATTTTGTGTGCATAAATCAGGATATTTCATTCTTGTTGATGTGCAAAAGGCTCCATCTCCAAAAATCTTCATAATTTTCTACAAATATTTCTGTAAAAAATTAATTTCCCAACAATAGAGCTGCGTGCATCTAATCTAATTTCGCCAAACATGTTAGCATCATCAGGTCTGGTGTTACTATAAATTGCTTTAAAAACAGGATCATTAATGAACTAGACTTAACAGGTCTGCCTATATTATATTTATTTATTGATTAATCAAAACTCTACAGGAACGATGTTCCCAATTACAGAGTTGTATATACATTCCATAGACAATTATACAACGACCATTCCCTACGACATTGCCATCTGTCGCAGCTGAGATTCGAACTCAGGAGTGGCATAACGACTAAGCGTGTTGCATCTCACACAACCTCGTCTAGTCCACTGCTACCAGCTCGGTAACACATGAAAAACATCACTAAACATCAATATCCCAGCCAGGATTTGAACCCGGGACTCCATGGTTGCAAGCCTAAGCCACGTAAGCATTGAGCCACCCAGCCAGTGTTTGGAAAGTGTTCAAATCGAAATTTAACTTTATGCATCTCTATATTATTCAAATTAAAGCTCAGTCTTCATCATCTCCAGTGATAAAAGCATGGCGGGTGAAATCCGTGTCAAGTAGAGTATTCGAATATTGCTATAAATTAAAGTTAAGTTTTAAGCATCTCCAGATGATGCCAGCATGGTGGGCGAAACGCACATCGAGTAAATATTCGAGTATATCTTACATATTAAAGCGTAGTTTTCATCATCTCCAGATGATGCCAGCATAGTGAGCGAAATGTGCGTCGAGTAGAATATTGGAGCGTAGTGGTAATATTAAATATCTGTTTTAAGCATCTCCAGATTATACCTACATGGTTGGCGATACCCGCGTCGAGTAGTATTCGGGTGTGGTGTTCGAATTAAAACTTAACTTTAATATAATATTAATATAACGTCAAAGTATTTAATTAATTCATTAATTACTTGAAATGTTTTATTCAGATCTATACATAATACTCGGCAGATACAAAAATTCTACAAAAAGTCGGTATATTCCCTGCCTAAACAATTAATTTTGATGACATACCGCCACTTACATTTGAAATTTCGTGCTTTACAAAGTTATTTAACTGAAATTCTGTTCTAGTTGTCACCGTTTTCATCGCGTTCGTGCTGAAAGTTAAGTTACACGTAATGTTGCCAATTGGCCTTCAAGCTTTTCATTTTTGTTTGAGTAGCGAGCATTATCAGCAACCCCGCATTTTCTTACCAAATCTCCCAAGTTGATCGGTGTATTAAAAATACCGCAATGGATTTGTTTCATCGTTTAACACCACTACAGCACTGAAAACCGTAGTAGACCATGGAAAAATCTGAATGCGACTGACATGAGCCTTCCAACTTCATTGTTGTAGCTCGAACGTTTTGCTTTTAAACAATTTGTTGCTAGTTGCTTGTGGTGTGAATTAAATTTTCACATACGTATTGACTTTTAACCATGTTTTAAAATGAATTTGTAATCTGTGTTGTCTTTTTACTAGTATCAGTTTGATTACCACTAAACGCGAGATTAATTGTTGTCTTTCCATAATGACCTGTAATTATTGTGTAACTTTTATTTGTAAGTGCTTAGTAGTTATTATTCACCTGCAACTTGAAATTAACTCCTATGAGGTTAAAACGCCTATCTCACCATTGAAGTGGAATAAAGATATCCAAAATAGTGATTTACGGTATGTAACTCAAAATATATTGTTAAAACAGAGAATCAAAATTCTATCATTAAATAGTGGAAACTTTCTGCTGCACTCGCGCGTAAAACGTTTGGTTTGTTTTGTACTGCCCACGGAAGCATGGGGATATAGGTGTTTTCCATTCGGTTTTTTACTAGAACGGTTCCTTGTTTGTAATCTATGCTAAAAAAATGTTAACCATATACTTTCCTTATACTTACATTTGTTCCACCAATAAAGTCGTAAAGTGCTATTTAATATATGGGGCAGTGAAGTTGATAAAAAAAAGTTTTACATGTGCTCAATACACTGGATCTTTCAGTGGATACGATTTTGAAAAATATTTATATATAATGTGAAAAATTGAAATTTTCAATGGAAATCTAGCCAATAAATGGAAAAATCAAGAAATGACGAATATTTTCATCGCTCACAATTTTGTGTGGATAAATCAGGATATTTCATTCCCTTTTGTAGATATTCAAAAGGCCCCATCTCAAAAAACCATTTTTTACAAACATTTCTACAAAAAAATTAATTTTCCAGAAATAGAACTGCGTGCATCTAACGTAATTTCGCTAAACATGTTAGCATCATCGGGACTGGTGTTACTATAAACTACTTTAAAAACAATATCATTAAAGAATCAGGCCTAACAGGTCTGCCTGTATATTTATTTACTTATTTGTTTATTTATTTATTAATCACCACTCCACAAGAACGGTGTTCCCGATTACACAATTGTATACACATACACATAGACAATTATACAGCGACCATTCCCTACGACATTGTCATCTGTCGCAGCTGAGACTCGAACTTAGGAGTCGTACTGCGACTAGGCGTGTTAACGCTCACACAACCTCGTCTAGTCCACTGCTACCAATTCTGTAACATATGAAAAACGCCACTAAGCATCCATTCCCTAGCCAGGATTCGAACCCGGGACTCCGTGGTTGCAAGCCATTGAGCCCCTGAGCCGATATCCGGGAATAGCGTTCAAATCGAAACTTAACTTTATTCATCCCTAGATCATACCAGCGTAATGGGCGAAACGTCCATCGAGTAGAATGTTCCAGTGTATTATTCGAATTAAAGCTCAGTCTTCATCATCTCCAGTGATGAAAGCATGGCGGGTGAAATCTGTGTCGAGTAGAACATTTGAATGTTATTATTAAATTAAAATTCAGTTTTAAGCATCTCCAGATGATCCCAGCATAGTGGGCGAAACGCACATAGAGTAAATATTCGAGTATATTGTACAAATTAAAACTTAGTTTTCATCATCTCCAGATAATGCTAACATAGTGGGCGAAATGCACGTCGAGTAGGATATTGGAGTGTAATGTCCATATGAAAGCTTAGATTTAAAAATCTCCAGATTACGCCTACATGGTTGGCGAAATCTACGTCGGGTAAAGTATACTGTTCAAATTAAAATTTAATTTCAATATAATATTAATATAACGTAATTACTTGAACTATTTTATTGAGATTTACACATAATACTCGGTAGACGCAAAAATTCAACGAAAAGTGGTCGTATTCCCTGCCCAAACAATTAATTTTGATAAACCGCTATTCACATTTGAAATTTCGTGCTCTAAAAAATTACTTATCTGAAATTTTGTTCTATCGCTCACCGTTTACGCGGCGTTTGTGGTGGAAGTTAAGCCATGCGACATGTTGCCAATTCGCCTTCAAGCTCTTCGTTTTTATTTGAGAAGTGAGCATTGTCAGCAACCCCGCATTTTCTGACCAAATCTTTCAAGTTGATCTGTGTATTAAAAATATTGCATTGGATTTGTTTCATCGTCTAACGCCACCGGAACACTGAAACCCATAGTAGGTCATGGAAAAATCTGAATGCGACTGACATCACGCTTAAAATATCATTGTTGTAGATCGACCGTTTGATTTTAAATGATTTGCTGCGAGCTGTTCGTGGTGTGAATTAAATTTTCACATACGTAAAGTGACTTTTAACCAAGTTTTAATGTGAATTTGTAATCTGTGTTGTCTTATTCGTGACGGTTTGATGACCACTAAACGCAAGATTAATTATTGTCTTTCCATAGTGACATGTAATTATTGTTAACTTCTATTTGTTAATCAATTGTAAGTGCTTAGAAGACTCAGCTCATTCTCTCGTTTTCTGCTTTATGTTGGGATTTAGAAGGATTGTATTCAATAATTAAAATTATTTTCGAACATACAGGGTGAGCTAAGACGAAATTACAGGACCAACTGCCTTTTTTTAAAAATGGAAAGCTATGTATATCAGTACATTTCTTGAAGCCTCTTTCTAGGCTCTATTCATTCCTATATTAGCATTGAATATCTCCCAACCACTTGGATGTAATGAATTTTTTTTTTTGTTGAAATAATGCAATCTGCAGATAAACAAATCACCACCGTCACAATTATGGGTTTTAAGAAAACCTTGTGTGAATACCAGTTACGAGACATCTAATTAATGTTTTTGGATCATTTTCATTTCCTAAAAATGTACAGGGTGGCCAATAATTACTTTTCAATTAAAAACATTTTAAATTGAATTTTCTCAATTTTTTCAAATGGAACACACCCTCTATACTTTTTGACGATGTGATGTAGAAATGAAAAACGAAATTTTTTTTGTAAGTACTTCCCTAGGGCTAATAGCAACCAATTTCGTTTTAATGAGCAATAATTATAAAATTCAAAAATAAACTTAAAAAAGGAGGTTCCTTCAAATAACTCAGTAGAATAAATTATAATAAATGTTCCTCCACATGTTGCCCATTTTGATTGACACACATCTCTATGCGCTTTTGAAATGAGATTCCCACTGTTCCTAAAACTGCCGGTGTGATAGATGTAAAGGCAGTTATTATTCTTTCCTTCATATTTTATTTATTTATTTATTTATTTGGTAATGCACTCAACAGGCAAGCCCTATTACAGAGTGATATGGTACATTTGATATTTACATTAACATAAAAATAACTTAATACTAGTGCTTAACTTAACTTAATATTAACATAATATTCAAAAACAATGGTTTAAAACAATGAATTTAACATGGTTTTTAGTTTTTTTATACTGATATCAAATATATCACAGTTGGCTTGGATCGTATTATAGTTATAGAGGGGAATTGACTTGATAATATGTACCTGCCAGCTCTAAGTGGAAAGTTCTATAAGTTCTAGTAGGATATGGGGGACACTTAAACTTATCATGGACAGGAAACTACTATCGTCTACATTGCCATGTAACAATTTATGTAAGTATACAATATGTCCGTATTTTCGTTTATTCTCCAGTGTTTTGAGATCATATCTTTCCCTTAATATTATCTTTATCTATATCGAAATCATAAAAACCAGTCTCTTTATAATTTAAAAACCTTAAAACTTTATTTTGCATTGTTTCTACGCTATTTTTGTGTATTTGATAAAATAGATTCCAGACAAATGAGCAATATTCCAACTGAGATCTTACATACGAAATATATAATCGCCTAATAGTTCCTGTATTGTTAAACATGTTCGTATTGCGTACTATGAATCCATACATTTTATTGGCCTTATTTATCATGGCGTAAATATGGTTATTAAATGTGAGCTGGGTGTCAAATGTTATGCCTAGGTCCCTCATAGTTTCAACCCTAGCCAAATCTGTATCATTTTGTAATTAAATATAATTGGAGTTTTTCTTCTAGTATAGGTCATAATGAAGCATTTATTAATGTTAAGATACAATTTATTTTGAAGTGTCCATTGTTATAAATTATTAATGTCATTTTGGAGCAGGAAGCAGTACATATTACTTTCAACTTTAATATAAAAATCTTTAAATCATCTGCGAATAATAGATATTTGGAGGGTCTAATTATTCCAGTAAGACTATTTATGAACATGAGAAATAACAGTGGTCCAAGATTGGAACCCTGAGGGACTCCGGACAAGGCAAGAAACTGTTTCGATGTATAACCACTTACAGACACATACTGTTTTCTATTATGTAAATATGATGTGAGGAGTTCTATAAGATTCTCATGGAATCCAAATTCATTTTTAAGTTTACAGAGTAGGAAATTATGCGACACTGAGTCAAACGCCTTTTGAAAGTCGGCATAAACAACATCCACCTGATTTCCTTCGTGTATTTCTTGGGATATGAACTGAGTGATATTGAACAGGTTACTAGCAGTTGACCTCTGTCTCATAAAGCTATGCTGGTGAATGGATATGCTATTGGAGACTGATCTATAGATATCGTCATAGATAATCGATTCATAAAGTTTTGCTGGGACTGATAGTATAGCAATAGGCCTATAATTCTTAATATCGGTTTTATCATCTTTCTTGTGTACTGGGCAAAGACGGACTTCTTTCCAGATTTCAGGAAATACTTTGGTTTTGTACTGTTGTTGGTGTGTCTCTATAAATAATTTCTTTCACGTATCCCCATAAAAAGAAATCCATTTTTGTAAGATCTGGGGATCTAGCAAGCCATTTAGTGAGTCCATTTCTTCCCATCCATTGACTAGGGTAGGTATTATTTAAGTGGTCTCTAACTGCATTTAAATAATGTGGTGGAGCACCATCTTGCTGAATCCACATCCTATTTCGAATTCTTGCAGGGAGATTTACCAATAATTGTGGCAGATAATTTTCCAATAAATTAAGATAAATAGTTCCAGTCAATGTACCATCAAAGAAATGTGGCTTTATTACATGTCCTCCAATAATTCCTCCTCAAACGTTTATAGACCATCTGTGTTGGTTATCAACTTGCATAAAAAAGTGAGGATTTTCCGAAGCATAATAATGGAAATTGTGCCTAATAACAAATCTATTTTTATGAAAAGTTGCCTCATCACTGAATAAAACAGTATTGAAGAAGTTGACATCATGTTGCATTTCACCTCTGGCCCAATTACAAAATTGTAGGTGCTTTTGAAAATCGTCATCAGATAATTCCTGGTGCTTTTGAATATGATAGGCATGCAACTTATTTATTTTTAAGATTCGACCCACAGGCCGTCTACTTATTTCTACTAATGGAATAACTTCTTTTTGACTAACATGAGGATTCTCAACCATTGCCAGCACCACAGAAAACTCATTTTCTTCGTTCACAACACCTTTTATTCTTTCAGGTTATTCCAAAGCATACAGAACCGTGTGGAGACGACAGGAGAAGGTAAGGTCTTATTATATGATTATATAAGTATATGACTGATGGCCGAGAGGTAAGCGCACTTCACTCACTCACCCAAAAGTCCCGGGTTCGATTCCCGGTCATGGCAGTGGAAAATACTGTGAGAGGGATTTTTTCACTATACACTGGTATTGGATGTGTGTCATCCCTTGTCTCTAAATGTATAGCCTCCTCCCACACAAGGCTTTTCTAGAGCCTTCCGGGATAAAGGGGGTCGTAATTACCTGTGGTGTTATTTATTATTTATTTATTACATTTTCTTTAAATTCTTTACAACTACGGATAATGTAGCCTAAATTTTTGAAGGAATTAGCGGTGGTTTGATTGATTAATAGAATATAGCCACCAATTTTCGAGACATTGTTTTTATTTATTTTTTGCATGTCAAATTTCGATGAAAATATAACCTAAAAAGTTTGAAACAATGAAGATATTTCTTACCGCATTCCCAACTGCATAGATGACGGCAAATATTAACGTTTCATCTGTATTTCTTGATATACCACCAACAAATTTTATATTTCTCGTAGCAGCATACGTTAAACAATCCAACGTTTCCAAAACTGAATGTGTTAGAAGCGTAAATAAAGGCCAGCCAAACAATACATTAAATGTTTCTACCACTTCGTCTATGGATAGGTACAGCATTTTCGCTCTCCGTATAGTGAGAGCCATAGTTTTGCCAACAGAACTTCTGGTAATTAGTAGCTTGTTAATATTTTCGTATTTAGATTTAATTGATAGTATGATATTATAAATTAGATTTGCCAGTAAAAATTCTGCGTAAAAGTAGATAAATATTGTTACGTAATTAATAAATACACTTATGTCAATTCCACTCCAGTAATAATATTGGTAACTGTAAAAAATCAGATGATACATATTTCCCAGAAGGAAAATAAAATTTGCATTCGTTAAAAAAGAGTTTGTCGCTAATACTTTGCTGTTCAAATTGCTTTCATTTTCCAAATTACTTAGCTGGTTAATCAATGTTTGCCAAGTATTCATATTCCACAACGATGATCCTAAAGTGGACAACAAAAATGTAGCTAGTCCAGTTAACTCGATCATAATTTGTAGAATCTTAAATATTTGAGTCACGGCAATATTTTCAAATCGACTAGTAAGACCATTCACTGTTAACCCCGTTGTTAAACAAGCTAGAAATATTGCGTAGCACTTAAAGGTTTTAGCGAATGTAAGCTTGTGTTTTTGAAAGTTGTAGCTTGGTATTATCCCGAAAATCGCGCACAGTTTGGCGATCGGTTCTAAGAATAAGATGGAACTTCTGCTATGTCTCAAATTCATGTCTTGATCGACAAAGAAATAGTGGATTTTAATCTCTAGTAGCAGTAGAGGTAGTGGTGTATGGCGCACACTTTCATCAATACTTTGTGACTTGTGGATAATTTTGTCATGTGAATATAGCGATTAAGTTAATTATGAGATTAAAAAGCCTAATTTATTACACGAAATTAAGTGAATTTCAGACAGAAATTAATTGTACTATAATTACTATCAGACATAATGGAATAATATCTTAGATAATTACGAACAGTGAAGTTTTCTAAAACACCTAAACAATTGAGTAATATACTCGAATACTATTCTAGAATCTAGACGCATGTTTCACAAACTGTGTTGACATTATCTGGTTACAAGTAAGTCTGGTTTCTGAAACTCAATTGCTCACTGCAGTGATTCAAGTTAAGTTCTTGGTTGGTTTATAATATTTAAGGGCTAAGGTTAATGCGCATATAGAAATTAGATTTTCCACTTATTGGTGTTAGGCTTTAAATTATTTTGCACCGAACAAATGGATATTTGTTATCTCAATTTATATTTATCTCTTACAACATGTATAACTGAATGTCACCAGCATAATACAATATACTGGTGAAGTTTACACATCCAAATATATCTGCAGTATAGATTGAATATAGTACTGGTCCAAGAACTGCCCCCTGAGGCACACCAGATTTTATAGTCTGTTTTAGTAGGTACTTCATATCTTTAAAAAATTAATTCAAAGAAAAATAGAAAGAAAGTATCAAAGGTAATATAACAAGACCTTGATAAATAGTCGGCTATTAAATTGTCATCAATTTTTCTAGAGTGCGATTGCTGTCAATTTGACGAGACCATATTTGGCGTTAATAATCTGACTAAAGCCCGACAGCTTTAGCTCGAGGGATTTAGTCTGTTAAAACGAATAAGGGTAAAAATCAGTTCCACACGATTTCATAAATTTCTAATCTGTATTTTGTTGTGGTAACAGTAAAGCCATTTTTGTTATATTTTATTCTCTACCATGAATGCACAATAAATTTATCAAATATTTTATTTAAATAACAAAAGATTTCTAATTTTAAGGCCTAAACGACAATATAATTTTCAATTCGGAATTTAATCAATTTCTCCTCTAAGAATGCAATATTGTACAATCCTAGCCCGTACTGACTAACCGGGGACCTATCCAATGTTAGACCGTGACCTTTCCAGCTTACAAAAAAACGATTGTGCGAAACTCGCGGTGCACGACAAACGTAACCATAGCGATGGTATAAAGGACCGCGCGCGGCGAATCTCGGGCAAGTCAATTCTGATCCGCATTCTAAAACCGATCTCGAGTTCTTCCTTGGTAGCTCCAAGTAAAAAACAAATCTATTCTGCCCTCGCGCATCTAATTTAACTGAGTTTATCAAACTATTATGATCGGCACCTTCGCCAAAAAGTGAATTTTTACAAATCTTCAATTTAAATCTAAAATCGAGTTAATTTTTTATGTTTTCAGGACAAAACTTTCGTTGTTGAAAAGTTAACATTTTGCCACATACTTTTAGATTAATTTTAAGTGCATTAAATTCTGTGAAGTATTTATAAATAAATATTATAATTTCGTTCTAAATCTAGTACTTTTCTCTACATCGATCGATTCAGTTCCCGGTGAGACACCCTGTATATAGTATACTTATTCAAAATGACAGATAATAGAAAGAAATCTCCTAAACAATTGAATAATTAATTGTTTGCAATTTAATGTGTCAATAATCCGCATTTAGTTTGTGAAGTACATTAAATTGTGAAAATTCGTGTAAAATATTTTAACTATGCCACTAATATTTACAATCATGGAATATGCTGGTATAATATTTATCTATGGTTTTCTATGGCTTTTGTAATGGAAATGGCATATCGGCTGTGTTTTCCTGGTAGTCGACACTCTAATCACAATACCTTTAGTGCGGTATTCCAGTATTCAAGAGACCATGGAAAGTTTCCTACTTTTGCAGATGTGGAGCATATTTTGCAACAAGACATGCAGGAACATGATTGGTGGAAGTAGACAGTTTATTAGGTATTCAAGAAAATCTCTAGACAAACATACTGCTGCAAAAATGTTGCTCGCTAGCTTTTTGCTGGCTATTTTGCAATAGGTGTAGGGGGCGGGGGGAAGTAGGAATCATAGCTGGGGGCGAGTTCCACATTATATTAATAATACTGAAAGTTAATTGTGCCATATTGACATTCTTTAGAGAAATAAGCTAAAGATTTTGCAGACTATGTTGTTATATCTCAAAATCTAAAGTCATACAACGATAAACAAGAAATATATTTGAAGATTTATGAAATGTTTTCTTGGTAAATTATTTCGTTGACTTTCACGTCCACCCGCTACAATAAAAATCTGAGATAAACAAAAATCTTCGGTGTTTTCTAGTTTTGTTGGGCAAAATTTAAACCTCTAAGGCCGTAAATTGTAATATAACAATAAAGTAAGTGGTTGTAGTGCCAAGTAGTGAGAGCAGCGTTGATCGTTTGATCGAAAGAAGACCAGCAGCTGTGAAGTTTGGAAACTTGGTTATTGCTTGAGCTCTCAGACTTTCCAATTCATATCTCTCCTGAGAACCATATGGCAGATTTTGTTCCAGCTTATAACATATAGTTATCAACTTGTGGACTTCGTTAATGACCATGTCACAACAAAATATTATTGTTGCTGGCCAGAACTGAAAAAGAATGTTACTGTAAATAAATATAGTCTAATGTATTAAATCTATTCTAATCAATACTAGACGACTTTTAGTCCATTGAATTAGTTGGACGAATTACCGATTGTTTGCGACTGGGACTAGACAATGCCTCTCCCCCCTTCGTTTTAGAGGGTGCTGAATCTATTCCCGGGGTCAACCCAATTTTTCCTCCTCGGCAACCCCTTAAATTGGCCAAAGATCACCCCCAAAGTCCCCTTTTCTGTGAACCCGTTTATTTTCCCCAGTTTTTCGTATAAATGTTCCCTCGAGTAGAACGGGAGGTTCCTCCAGGGATTTGACCTCAGCCACCCCTACCCCAGGCTTCCACCTCTGTAGTAGATTGAACAATTGATATTTTTTTGTGAGAAAAATATTGATATAGGATACGATCTCCTGTAAAATATCAGTTTTTTCCTCACAAAAAAAAATCAATTTTCCAAAAGTGGGTATTCACTTCGGAAAAATTCCGGGAAGCGATAACTTTTTACTGTACATTCGTGAGTATGTTACGAACAACACAAAAAAAGTTATCAACAAAAAAGTGCCTGCTTAATTTTTTATTTAACAAATTAATTGCAAAATACCAATTTAAAAAAAATATTCTTAAATTACAAATTTTTATAAAAAAAAACTATTATTGCCATTCGATAGAACGGAAAATTTTACATAAAAATGATATCGAAAGTATCATTGTAAAATCAAAACTGTAGGCTGTAGAATTTTTTTTATTCTAGGTATTGGATTCTTATATTTAAACTTGAAAAACATTGTATCAATATGTATGGTATATATATGAGTTTAACCATATTGAATTTTCTACAAAATCTGTTAAAGCTATTCCATTTCTAAATTTTTTAAGATAAAGATTTGAAACTTTCACAGTTTACTCTTGAAGTAATAGACAAAAAGATGTATGATGTGAAAAAATCTTAAAAATTATTTTTTTAATATACAGGACTTGAAAAATTGAAAAATTTGAAAAGTACCAAATTTTAATTTCTATGACTAATTTCAGCGTTCTATTACTTCAGTTTAAAACATGTTATTAGAACTAAGGTGCGTTTTATTAAGCTTGAAACGTGTTGTTTAAAATCCTTTGAGTCGTTACATCTTAAAAATTAAATTTAGTCTCTCTTTTATAAATGTACAAAATAAAAAATAATAATGCTCCAAAATGAATGAAAATCGAGTTTATATAAATCTTCATAATTTTTATTAAAAAACTTTAATGAACTATATATTCGATCGAACGACATTCATTTTTTATGAAATATTGTACCAATAGTCGGCCATATTGAATCAGCCATTTTGATTTTCTAAGTTTCAAGATCATATTCTGTTTGAGTGACCTCAAAACCACCCTTAATATTAATTTAAGCGAAATTTATTTGAAATTCTTCGAGATACGTCATTTTTTAGGAAATATTTTATAAAAAGTCGGCCATATTGGATCAACCATTTTGAATTTTTATTTTTCAGCATTATATTCTTTTTCAGGGACCTAAAAAACCCTTAGAATATCAATTTGAATGTAATTAATTTGAAATTTATTATAATTTTAAATAAAAAACCTTTTCCTTTTGTTTAATGATATTAATAATAATAATAATAATATTTATTTCTCCATTGAAAAGATATACAAAAAAAATGTACAAAAGATCAACGAAGAAAGTATCAAAAAGAGAAAATCATTGAAAAAAGAAAAATTGATCAAACGAATTTGCACATACAAAGTATTTTGTACACAAGTCAAATTAAAAAAAAATAACATATAAATGGATAAAACATATAAATAGATATTCCTTATCGTACATCTTTTTTTTGCAAATTAACTAAAAAACTCATCAATAGTATAACAGTTTTTCTCGAGTAACAATCTTTTGAGTTTGTGTTTGAAAATGTGTATACTGCCAGAGACTTTAATGTCTTCATCGAGAGAGTTGTATAATTTACAGTCCTGGTACAGAAAGCTTTTCTGGAACATACTTGTTCTATGAGAATCGGGGAGTAAAAGATCTCTGAATCTTGTTTCATATAAATGTCTGGCTTGATTTCTTACAAATATAGATTTATTTTTATGGACATATAAACATACCTCAAAAATATATAGGCTAGCAACTGTTAGAATTTGTAACTGTTTGAAGGCATCACGACAAGTTTCTCTGTAACTCAGACTGGACAAAATTCAGACAGCATATTTTTGTAACAAGAATACTCTATTTACGCTTACACTATTACCCCAATTCATGATTCCGTACCTGAGATGGGAATAAAAATTGGCATAAGAGAGCGTTTTAAGAATGTCTTGGCTACAGTGTTTTGACATGAATTTTAGAGCGTAGCAGCTAGTTCCTAATTTTTTGCACAAATTTTCAATATGGCATGTCCATTGCATGTGTTTGTCAAAAGTAACACCCAAAAGTTTATTAACGTTACAGGTTGCTATTTCAGAGTCAGTCCCCTCAAAGAGTTTGAAGGTTTCGGTATTGTTACTTAGTGAAAACTTAGTTGAAACCGTTTTTGTTTTGTTTAGATTTACGGTTTTTTTTTGCCCAGCATATTATTTCATCATATACCTTTTCAGTGGTCATCTTTGCCTCAATTAGGTTATTTCCTGTAATTAAAACATTAGTATCATCGGCATAACAAACAACATGAACATTAGGTATTTTTTGTAAATAATAAATTATATCATTAGCAAATAGTATATATAGAAGTGGTCCCAGGATTGAACCTTGAGGAACTCCTTCTTTAATGGCACAAGCTTTACTTTCCACTCCCTCTTCCATTTTTGCCTTTTGAGACCTATTGTCAAGATAGGAGGTAAATATTTGTAACGCCGTTCCTGTAACATCATACCGTGCAAGTTTAGCTATGAGCAACTGATGATCAACCAAATCAAAAGCTCGTGAGAAGTCTATAAAAATACCTACAATAATTTTTTTATTATCTAACGCTTTAACAATTTTGTGATGGAATTCGCATAATGCAGACTCAGTACTTTTGTTTGCGGAGAAACCGTGTTGCCCGGGAGAAAGCAACTTATTTTTTGGGAAAAATTTGACAACTGATTCTTGAGATGGGGTTCAAGAAGTTTTGAAAAGCTGTACAGTAAACTGATAGCTCTATAATTATTATAATCATTTGGATCTCCCTTATTGTATAGAGGATGCACAATTGCCAGTTTAAATTTACTAGGAAATATACCCTTTTTCAATGAAGAGGTTTATTATGTAGGCTAGGGGACAGCTAATGACATTTTTTTATTAAACTGTTAGAAATATTGTCATGGCCGCTGGAATTTGAAGACTTTAATTTATCTACAAGTGATTCCACATCAAGACCACTGACTGGTGACAAATACAGAGATTTGTTGCAATTGGGAATATTAGATTCTAAAAAGTCAAAATCACGTAATTCATCAGATGTATTTGTTACATTGGAAAAATGTAAATTAAAGTTGTGAGCTACATCTTCTATGGGAATTTCAACACCATCCTTTGCATGTCTTTGGAAACAGAATTTGTATTGTTTTTATTATATTCCACATAGTTTTAGTTTTGCTGTCCGAATTACAGATTTCCCGATCGTGATATACCTTTTTTGCTGCCTCTAATTTATTACGATATAAATTGTTGAAGTACACACTAATATGTTTATAATTTCCATCTATTTTAGAGAGATCACTGTATAAAGGTTACCTGGTCTGTTAGTTGGTTTAGTTCAGGCGTAATTTATATATATTATTTTTATACTTTTTCTTTCTAATACCGAAACGTTTTATTGGAAACCTGACATCAAAATAAAAAAAATTACGCCGTAAAATTTGCCTAGGGCGATGTCAGGATTATTTTGTGTGAGAACATCTTGCCAGTTCTCTTTTCGCAAATAGTTATGAAACAGAAGAATGTTTTCTGCACTAAAATTTCTGCGTATACACACTTGTTTAAACAGTTAATAAACAATCAGCGGGCAAATATAACAGTATAGTTTTTATTTTAAACTATTTCAAGTGTCTATCAAAAAGTTTCAAGGAAATCCAAGCTTCCTGTAATTATTCCGAAACATAGCGCATTTCTGAGCTAATTTCACTTTTGAAAATAAAAAGGTATTACTTACCGCAGATCCAATCGCATACAAGATATTAAGTAATATTGTCTGATCAGGTTTTTTTAATACACCATTTTTCCGATAGTATACACGAGACGTGGTAAAATAATTTAAACAATCCAAAATCTGCAAAACTGAGTGCGCTAAAAGCATAAACAAAGGCCAGCCAAACAATGTATTAAACGTTTGCAATACGTCGTCCATGGATAAATACAGCATTTTCACTCTTCTTACAGCGGCAAACATGGTTTCGTCAATAACAGTGATATTAAAAAGTAACTTATTTATGTTTTCGTATTTAGATTTAATCGATAATATGATATTATAAATTAGGCTTGTCAATAGAAATTCTACATAAAAATACATAATTATCGTTATAAAACTATCAATTAATCTTATGTCGATACTATTCCAATAATAAAATTGGTACCAGTATATAATGAAATGGTACATATTCCCTACGAGAAAAATAAAATTTGGATTCTCTAAAAGCGAATTAGTTTCCAGGCCTTTAGTGTTGAGGTTACTCTCATTCTCTAAATTACTTAATTGTCTAATCAATTTCTGCCACGTATTCATATTCCATAGTGATGACCCCAAAGTGGATAACAGAAATGTAGACAATCCTGCTAGCTCAACCATCACCTCTAATATCTTAAAAGTTTGGGGCATGACAATACTATCCAGTCGTCTATAAAGTCCATTCGCTGTTAATGATATTGTCAAACAGGCCAAAAGTAACGAGTAACATCTAAATGTTCTAACAAAAGTAAGCTTCTGTATGTTAAAATTGAGGCTTGGCATTATCCCAAAGATGGTACATAGTTTAGCCAACGGCTCTAAAAATAAAATGTAACTCCGGCTGTACTTCAAATTCATCATTCTACTGACAAAGCAGAAATGAACAATCTATATAATAGTAGCAATACCATACGACATGCAATTTTATCGATATATATGTAAACGCTTAGTTAATATTGAAAATTACAAAACATTAAGGAAATTAGACGTACACAAAGTCATTATGTGATTAAAAAAACTAATTTATTACATATTATGTAAAAGTATAGAGTGTCAACCGATAACGTTTTAATAAAAATGCTACTATGCCAGAATCACACTTAATTCATTGATATCCATTTCAAATCTGTGCTCTTTGTTTTTCTATTTTATTTAATTTCTTTAAAAATAAAAAATCACTTTCAAAATAACACGACATGATATTGTTAATTTATGGCTAATGTCGAAAAAATCCTGTGCTCGCAAATCGAGATTAACGGACTTCTCGTAGGAACCGTCATCACGTCATCACCCACAATCAATCAGTCTCTGGTAGAGAAATAGCGAAAGGACTAGGATCAAATAGGTAAACAGTAAGAAGAATTTTGATAACATAATTACCGCTCGTTAAAATACAATCTGTTACATGGCCTATGTCCATTTAACAGTTTTATATAAAAACTAAGTTTTGTTTATGTTTGGCCCAATCTGTGTAACATTTTGATTCAGTTTTTGTAAGTGAAACTGTTTTCAACTAACAGAATTTTACTTGTATAACTGCTAAACCATTTCACACTGTTTTATGTACATATTTTTATATCTTAGGAACTCAGTCATGTTCTATTAACTATTATGTATCTCTGTATACCATCCCAGGAAACAGTTGTCTACAAAACATTTATTTACATCAGATACCTATATTTCAATTTTTATATATTTGTTTACAATGAAGTACATATGGTTATTTTCTTTACCTTTCTGATTACTATATATAGTATATCCTATAAGATGTAATATATTTACTGAGTTCTCACAATAGTCAAAATATATTTTACTATTTATTACGGCTGTTCATATTATTGGTTATGTATAAAATAGACATTACAAACTGTTGCAATTTAAGTCAGTCGCGGTATTATAGATTCCTTTTATCGATTCTGTAATTTGTTTGAGTACGAGAATCTACAAGGCAGGTTGTTGCGCTTAACTCAATAGTTGACAGATGGCCTACCTGTACTATTTCTATATTTTATAGCTTTCAATTTAATTAGGGGATTAGATTTCTCAAGTTTATTTGGTAAAATTATTTTGCAGTAAATAGGATAAAAAAAGTTTACCTTATCAGTAAAACTCACCAGGAAATCATTTGCTTGCAGCCTTTGTACATAAACTTAACTGTAGACTTCAGTAATTGATATTACATTTTTATATCCGCGTTAACAATAACATCCAGGTAAATTTCATTTATTACTGGTTTAAAATTTAAGTAATCTTCAATTTTTGTTTTTGATGTAATTTCAATATTTTTAAAATAAATTTAAATTCAAGGTCAATTCTTTTTAATTTAATAAGTAGTTAAAATACTGCATGTACCACATGGTTTTAAAATATTTTTTTCTTTTTCATTTTTTTGGCAATTTATAGTTTACGAAAACAGCTTATATACTTATATTCTTATATGCTTATATATGCTTTTATATACTTATATATTTCTATATATTTATATGTACTTATATGTTTATGCACATATATACTTATTCATTTCTGTATACGTTTCTGCATAGCTTCTTCATTCCTGCATAGCTTTTGCACAGTTTATTTCTTATATAGATAAAATTTCGTTAACTTTCCATAAACCACCTAGTTGGTTAATTTTCCTACGATTTTCACTTCATTTCATTACGAGAGGTAAATTGCCAAGGAAACTTTTAGACTCCATTCTTGCAACAAGAGACAATTGTGGGCCTGGATTGCTGTTCCAGAACCAGTCACCTCAACAATAGTCAATCTAGGATCCTGGTATAAATTTGTTATATATATATATCTATATATTTTTAAATTTCAATTAGTCTTTACAAACCGATTTGTCTATTATTCATGTAATATATTTTAACATTCATTTTAAACAATCTTTTTATTTCTCTTGCCAACAATTTCAGTCTGATCTATAGTAGACTGGTTATTCGAGAAAAAGAGACAATTCTACTTATTTTCACTACAGATGGTGCCCAATTTAACATCAATTTTTCTTTGTCTCTTTTTCTCGAAATAAACAGAAATCTGTCATTTATGCCGTACATTTCAAAAAGGGTAAGTTTCTCCACTCTTACGAATACTCCGGATCCACGGCTCTTTGCTCCGACTTAAACGAGCTAGTCGTCCGCATATGTTGCCTCAATTCTTTCCCAAAAATAAATAATAAGGGAAAGGAGGTAACAATTTGTACGAATGAGGTTCTATAACAGGAATTATGTTTTGCAAGTGATTAACTAATAAGTTTCAAAAAACAATAATTTTGCCTTCAACGTCCTTTGTTCCGATGAAGCACGTTTCGCAAATAATGTGAGTTCAACCGGCATAAACGTGTAAGATACTGGTCCCAAGAAAATCAAAGATTAGTGAGACAGGGGGGGGTTTCAAGAAGGATTTGGGATAAATGTATGGGCAGGTATTTGTATAACACGAATTTTTGCCCAATATTCTTTCAAGGTATGCTGGCAGGACAAAGGTATCTCAAATTCTTATAAAATCAAATTTGACAATAGAACAAGTTTCTCTAGCACAATACTGATTGTTGTATTTCCAGCAAGACGGATCACCGCTCTGAATAAAATTGATGGTCCACAACTTATTTCAAACCAAGATTTCATATGGTGACCTGCAAGATCACCTGATCTAACCCCGTTAGACTTCTTTCTTTGGGGTTATATCAAGGGACAGGTCTACAAAATTCCCATTATGACCATCGAGGATCTTGATTTGAGAATAAGAAAAGCTTTTAATAGCATCACTCCACACATGTCCAGGAATGTAATGAGCACCTAACATAATTGTACGAGCAAGAAGATGTATTGACTGTGATGGGGATCATTTTGAACAATATTTACTTTTATACTTTTATGCCACCCTCTATAGTCTTCCAATTGTCAGCTAGGTTAGTGCTACGGAACATGGCTACCCCATCGCATGTAGGTACATAACTACTAAAAATGATTAATTTTCCACCAACTTTTATATTGATTGCGTCCCCATCTGAAATAAATGACAAAATAACTGTAAAATTAACATGTTCTCTAGCCCCACATCGCTTTTATGTCGTGTTTTGTGTTGGCAATTACTGGCCTTAATGATCGTTGTGATGTGGTGGCAGCCACCTCTCTGCAATTATTAATGATGTCCGCACCGTTTTCATATGTTTGTCACGTGACACTGATTAGTGGGTTATTTGTGTTACTCAGATCACTGATGAGTTAGGTGAACATACTGATGCCGTATTACAGACTTTTCCAGAGCTTTTGATTGAATTGACGTCTACTTTATCCTGTTTGATAAATTGCAAAATTTGACTCTTCTGATTCTCTGCCATTACTTATTGAATGATACCTAACAAATCGTTCTTAATTTGTAGCTTTCAAGGATTTCCATCTACGGACTGCTTCGCTACACTTGATATTCTACAAGGATCTGTTTTTAGTCCCTTGTCATTTATATTGTTTATTAATGATATTAGCACAGGTTTAGATGTTTTCTCTTTAAAATAACTTACTAGGTTTGTCTGAATGATTGAAATAAAGTATACTGATCTATTTATTACTCTTTATTAATTTTATTCAACTAACTGAATTCTTATTCTATTCTATATATTTATATAGAATTAAACTGCATAGCGACAATAAAATAGGTGGTGATTGTGCTAAGTAAAGACAGCAAAGTCGTCCGGTTTATTTGGAAAAATCCAGCTGCGGTAAATTTTGGACATTTACTTTTCACAACGCGTTCCAAACTTCTGAGTTCCTCTTTTTCTTTGGAGAATGATGGCCATAATTGTTCGAGCCTCTGGCAACTTGACAACAGTTTATTCGATTCATCGACTGTCGAATCACAGCAGAATATTACAATCGTGGAACACATCTGAAAATAAATTAGGATCGCTTTCAATTATCTGTTAATCATTATACTAGGTTCAGGTGAAAAGTCTTACTGGAGATTGCAAATAAGCAACACAATGTTTTCCTATGTCACCCCTATCGAGTACAGCTGCATCAAGAATTTTGAATGTGGATTTAAATCGTAGATTGAATTTTTGTCAGTGGGCTCAAAACCAACTTGGAGAAAATGAAGGATTTTTCAAATTTGTGTTGTTCACGGATTAATCAACGTTTCATCACAATGGATTTGTGAATAGGCACAATTTCCATTATTATGATAGACAAAACCCTCATGTTGTACAGAAAAATCATTACCAGCACAAGTGGAGTTTAAATGTTTGTGGAGGAATTGCACATGATTGTGGCATTGGCCATCACTTTTTTGAAGGAAATGTGAATAGAGTAGTCTTCGTGAATTTTATGCATCGAGCATATTCTTGATTATATTACAAATAATATGTGGTTACAACTTGATGGTGCACCACCACATTTTAGTAGAAATAGTCAGGCCATAGTAACTAGTTTCCTAAGATGCGGATAGGAAGAGGAGGACTAATATTTTAATAAACTGTCACAGTATCATGGTATACCCCCCATTTCTCCTTTAGTTTTGAAGATAATTGATTGAAATGTAAGATATACTACATACATAATAAGCGGCACTTTTTGACATACAACTGACTAACTTTCGATTTTTAAATGGAACCAATTCAATGTCCAATTCAAACCTAACTTGCCTTAAAGAAACAGTCTTATCAACTTCTACTCGAGCCAATTGGGCATAAAGGTCGGTAGCCGCAACTGCATTTCTTTTACATCCCCCATACATGATTAACTTGTTCACTTTTTCATCTCTTCATATATTTAAGGGCGGAGGCGTCACCATATTAGTAAAACACGATTTGAAATTTAAGGAAATCGATTTAAAAAGTTATTGTCTAGACAAACATATAGAAATATGTTCTATATCTTGTAAAATAAATAAGATAGGTAAGAAGGTTGTAATTTTGACTTGTTATAGGTCCCCCTCTGGAGACACCAATATGTTTTTTGATGGACTTATGAATGTCTTGAATTTTATTTATAAACCAAATATTAATATTTTACTTTGTGGTGATTTTAATCTTGATTCATACAATAGCTCGAATGATTTTTTAAAAATGTGTAATTGGTTGCAGTGTTTTAATCTAGCTAGTATGGTAGGGTGGCCTACTCGAGTAACAGATACCAGTCTATCTGGAATTGACCATATATTTAGTAATTTTACCGGTAATGGTATATCTTGTGTTGTGGATAATACTATTTCTGATCATAGAACTGTTTTGTTTGACTTATGTCTAGATAAAGCTAGTGAAAATTCTAATATGTGTTATGTAAAACGATCTTTTAATGATAAAAGTATATGCAACTTTCAGTCTGATATTCGAAAAGAAAAGTGGTATGAAATCTATAACATTAATAATGTAAATTTAGCATTTGAATATTTTCTGAATACATTTCTGTTTCATTTCAATAAACATTTTCCCAAACGTAAGTATTACGTGAATAAAAGCAAAAAAAATGGGTTAATAATGAAGTTCATATATCGAGTCTTAAACTAAAGGACTTATATGATTTAAAAAATGTATAGCCCGAATTGAATTCTTCTTACAATAGAGAAAAGAAAAAACACAATATTTTAGTTAAAAATACAAAAAAGAATTATTATCAAAATAAAATTGATAACTCTGACAATCCTACAAGATCGGCGTGGAATATTGTTTCAGAATTATCTAATAAAGAAAAACAAAACAAGAACATCATAATACAAGAAAATAATGAAGAAATCGATGATCAGACTGATGTTGCTAATGCATTTAACATTTTTTTTTAAATTGCTCCACTAAATATTATTAACAAAATATCCAATAATTTGCTTTACTAATAACAAAATTAATCATTATAACACAATATTTTTAGAACCGTATTCAGAACCAGAAATGTGTAATATTATAAGAAATAAATTAAAGAATAAACACTCATCAGGACATGACGATGTACCTGCGTTTCTTATTAAAAGGATAATGATGGAAATAATAAAACCCTTAGTTTACATTGTAAATTTATCATTTTCTGTTGGAGAATTTCCAGAAACTGCAAAAATTGGGAAAGTTATTCCTGTTCATAAAAAAAATAACACACAGGACTTAAAAAACTACAGACCAGTTACCATACCTTCAGGATTTTCAAAAACAATTGAATCTTGCTATTTAAACCGATTACTGCCATTTTTGATTAAAAACAATATATTTTCACATAACCAGCATGGATTCTTAAATAATAAATTCACTCTTAGTGCAATACAGTCATTTTATGAGAAAATAATACCATATATTGAAGCAGGTGAATGCCCTGTTGGTATCTTTTATGATTTAAGCAGGGCATTTGACTGCGTCGACCATAAAAAATTTATCTCGAAACTTTATAAGTATGGGGTAAGGGGTCTACCTTTAGACTGGGTTGAAAGCTATTTGTCAAGTCGTAAATAGTATGTATCAGTTACTAACACTACGTGCAATTCTGTTAATTCAGCTTCTGTTGAAATTAATATGGGCGTACCGCAAAGATCGGTATTAGGTCCCATATTATTTTTATTATGTATCAATGATCTTGATAGTTTGAATACATTAGCAGACTTTACTTTTTATGCCGATGACACCTCGATTGTGTTGTCTGATAAAAGTGTTGATACTTTGGAGACCCAATGTGATATTTTATTAAAGACTCTTAGTAACTGGTTCTGTGAAAATTCCCTTTACTTTAATGTTGAGAAAACGCAGGCATTAATATTTCACAATAGGCAAAAGAAATGTGATTATCCAAATATACAACTTGATAATACATCAATATCAACAAGAATGTCCAATGTAAAATTCTTGGGTATAAATATAGACAGTAGCTTAAACTGGAAAGTTCATTGTGAATCACTGATAGCTAAATTACATTCGGTAGTTTACCAGTTCAAAAATATAAAGAATGTACTAAATATGACTCAACTTAAGAATTTATATTATGCTGAGGTTAATTCTTGGTTAAGATATGGTGTTTGTTTTTGGGAGGCTTCCACCCTATCAAATAATGTATTCTTAGCTCAAAAGCGTGTAATAAGATGTATGGCAGGCTTAACCACAAGAGACACTTGTAAAAATGCATTCAAGAAATATAATATACTAACACTTCCGTTACTTCTCATTTTTGAACTGTGTTTATATGTCTTCAAAAATAAGAGTAAATTTGTTTGTAATAAGGATTTACATAAAATAAATACCAGGCAAAAATATGACCTCCATGTACCCTTCAATAAATTCAATGTATCTGTAAAATCACCCAGTTGCCTAGGACCAAGAGTTTTTAATCACCTTCCTATTGATATAAAAAATTGTAACGAATTATCGCTATTCAGAAAACAACTTAGATCATTTTTAATATGTAAAACCTTCTAACTTAGACGAATATTTTAATATGTAAAGTGTGTGTTTTGTACCTTATTTCTTTTAGATGTTAAGTATGACTATTCCTATACAATATTTATATCATATTGTCACAAAAGGAAAATAAAGTTTATTATTATATTATTATTATTATTATTGTAAAATTTGCGGCATTTTGAATACAATTAACAAGATTTTTTTTTTTAATTTAAAGACACAACAAAAACACCGTTAAACCAACAAATGTTTGACAAGCTAAATATTTCATTGTTTTCAAAGCCTCCTTAGTAACTTCTTAACATTTAATTAGAACAAAATTGTATTTTCTTATTTTCTTTTGCTGTAATTTTGTTTGTATTTATCGCACATTTTAATACGATATATGAATAATAATAATAATAATAATAATAATCTTTATTTCCATCAGACTTTTACAAGTATTGGAATTGTCAATTGTCATGTATATAACATAGATAACACACAGAATATATAATACATAAAAAGAAAACGGTACATACAAAATATATATACATAAATATTTAAAAGGAATAAAAAAACATACATACATATATATAAAAAAAACTCCGCAGAGACAAATTGATCATTATTTCATATAAGGACTATTAAGGAAATATTAAGGAAATATTCTGGCATTCAGTAAAAACTCATCAAAACTGTAGGGACATGTTTCAAGAAGGTAACACTTTAATTTCTTTTTAAATAAAAAAATATTAGAGATAGATTTTATCTCCAGTGGAACTGCATTAAATGCCCGCACTGCTCTGTAGTATACTCCCTTTTCGAATGATGATGTTTGATGATGAGGAACTCTCAGTGCATTTGAATTTCGAGTTACCATCATCATACCATTGTACATATCCTCATTTGTTCTAAATTTACCAATATTTTTTTTTACAAATAAAATCAACAGGTATATATATATAAGGTGGGTAATGTCATTAACTCCAACATTTTGAATAATGGCTTACTAGGCTCTCGATTGTTTTTCCTAAGCATGCATCGTATAATATTCTTTTGAGCGATAAACACATTTCTGGCATGGACACTAGACCCCCAGAATATTAAACCATAACTAAGTATGGACTGCACATGGGCAAAGTAATAGACCCTTAACACATTAAGATCGACAGAAGATCGTATGTTTCGTACTGAGTAACATACTTTGTTAAGCTTAGATATTGTTGAGTTAACATGGTATTCGAAAGATAGTTTTGAATCGACCACGACCCCCAGGAATTTTGTGTTATTTGCAACGGGAATGGATTTTTCTCTAAACTTCAAGTAGATGCTTGAATCTGGGGTTTTATTACTAAATTGGATAAGCACAGTTTTAGCTTCATTTAGGATAAGTGAGTTGTCACGACACCATTTATCCATTTTATTTACCACAGTTGTACCTTTGTGTGATGTAGCAGTAGTATCTCTGGTAGATATTACACAGGAGGTATCATCAGCATACTGATATATGGAATGTAATGCCAAGCTCTCAGGTAATTCATTGACATACAATAAAAACAATAAAGGCCCCAATACTGAACCTTGGGGTACCCCTGTAGTTATCTGTCTTGGTTTAGAATAGATGGTAGTCATGTTATTACCCTCTTTCGTACTAATACAAACTCTCAGGGTTCTGTTAGAAAGATAAGACCTAAAGAAGTTTAAAGCTATACCTCTAATTCCATAGCACTCCAATTTGTAAAGCAGCAGTTCGTGGTTAAGTGTATCAAATGTAAATGTAAATTCCTTATTAATAGTACTAATAAATGGTACCGCGGTACCTATATGGTTTTATTTGAAAAAATTGAGTTTTACCCCAAAAATATTTTTAGTGAATTTTATTTGCTCATAAATCACGTAATTTAGTGTTTTTAACGGGATTTCGATTTTTGTAGAATTACACGGGTCATTTAGAATAAATCGGAACCGTCATGGCACACTTAAATGAAAAACTAAAAATTATACTATAAAAAAAATGATGTTTCGAATGTCACTTATTTGGCATCGTTGGATTCAGAAAGTTATGCAGAATTCAGAAATGCAATAATATACAGGCTGTTCACTTCCGGCGAAACCAGAAGTGAAAAAAAATCAATTGTATGTCAAAAAATCTATAACAACTTATAAAAAATCAATAAAAAAATGGCTTATCAATACCCCACGGTTACAAATACATCAATACATTGACTTAAAGAATTTCATTTAAATAAATATTTCCTTTTTTTCTTTTTTCTTTTCTTTCTTTCTTTTTTGTTTATTTGTGTTTACGTATTTATATAATTTTACTAAAAATATATATACGAATATACTCATGCTAATACTCATACTAATAATTATTCTTACCTCCCTGTGTATTCTATGTGAAATAACCACACCCACTCACTAGTAGTTGCTACTTCTGTGGGGCAGGGACATATAATGTCCCATTTTGTTTATTTCCTACATGTTGGAATTATTTCTATATACTGTTTGTAACTTCTATATATCATTTGCAATTATTGTATTATAATGTAGATTTGAATTGGCAATAAACACATTATTATTATTATTATATTATTAAGTGCCGCTTATTACGTATGTAGTATATCCTAAATTTCAATCAATTATCTTCAAAATTAAAGGAGAAAAGGGGGGTATACCATGATCCCGTTATACCCGGTATAATATAATATTATGTTAGACAATGTAAGAGACTGCGTGTTGTGTGAATCAAAATGGTGGACATTTTGAGCAATTGATCGCGGAGATAAGACAGTCAAAAGAATGTTTGTAAATTGCCGAGAAAAAAAACAGGAAACAAATCATAACGTGACATCCGATTGGCCAAACATTTTAGCGTGTAATACAGAATTCTTGGAGGCTTAACTGGCGCCAAAAAAATATAGGGCATTCCATTTAAAAAAATTATACCTTCTTGTGTAACTCGTTTTTGTGACACCTTGTATAATTAAAAATATTTTTTTGTTGTAGTAAAGATGAAACATTGAAAGTTTTGTTAGGAAAAATTTTTAAAAAATTAGCTACTTTTGCACAATCTGAACACCCTGTGTAATGTATTAACACTTACCAGCGAAGCAAATCCATAACCAATATTCACTGAAATAATATCATTTACGGACAAATTATTAGGAGTCCCCATCCAATTGTAAGAAACTGGCGACAAATATATCAAACAATCCAGCATCTGCAACACTGAACGAGAAAACAGAAGCAATATCGGCCAACCGAACAGCTTATTGAAAGCTTCCAGAATATCGTATGTTGCTAAATACGACGTTTTAACTTTTCTAATAGTTGCGATCACATTATCATTCAAAATATCCCGAGATGTGCAATACACAAGCAAACTGTTCAGAGCTTCGTATTTGCTTTTAATAGAAAGAATAATGTTGAACACAACAGTTGTTATTAAAAATTCGACGTATGATGAAATCATTGAGGATATGTAATACTGCTGAATAACCGTTTCAAAGTTTCGTGTATAATTTGGCAATATGTGGTGAATATATAAAGAAAATAAATAAAGGTTTCCCACGACGAAAATAACATTGGCACTTTTCAAGAGGCTGCCTCTACCTCCGCCTTTAGTTTCTAAACTAACGGCACCTTCTAAACAAAATATCTGCTTAAGCAAGTTTTGCCAGGTATGCAAATTCCAGAATGAAGATCCCAATATCGTTACAACTGTCAGGATTAAGCTGGCCAGTTCCAGAGAAATGTCTAAAATAACCAAAACTGAAGTCATTTTAGGAAACATAACTTGACATCGAAGATAAAGCAGACCCACGGACAAAGCTGTTATTAGGGAAGTTGATAAAATTGAATAGCACTTGCACAATTTGGTGAAAACCAGCTGGCGCTTCTGGAAACTATAAAAAGGCGTTAATGAGAATAACGACGAGTAGTTAAAAATTGGTTCTATAAACGAAATAGACCTCCTATTACCCTTTAAACTCATTTTTCTGTTGTTGTTAAACCGATACTGTACTCATACCCATCAGCATTTGTATGTATTGGATATAATCAATAATACATTAGCACATTAGGCATAACGATTTGATTAGATAATGCACAGCTGTTATTTATCTCTTCGATTAATTTAATTGATATCTTTTACGATGTCAACTTGTTTTTATTATTTTGTCCAAATTGGTTCATGTCAGGTCTCTGAAAATAAATTGTCTGGTATAGGACAGCCGGGCAAGGTACTTTATCTTATATTTAAAGAAGGGGGGCTCAATTCTTGGCCCCCTTCTTTTCGTTATTTTTATTAATGATATTGTCAGTATGATTGACGTTGGCTGTCTTCTTTATGCGGATGATTTAAAGTTGTATTGTGATATTTAACTCTTTTGCGGATTGTCTTAAATTGCAAATGAATCTTGATCGCATCAATAATTGGTGTATTGCAAATAACTTGCCATTAAATATGCAAAAGTGCCATGTACTTTCTTTTACCAGAAGAAATGAGCAGTTACATTATGATTATACACTCAATAATACGTCCCTGAATAGAGTAACTGAATTTAAAGATCTAGGAGTTATTTTTGACTCTAAACTTAGTTTTAACCAGCACATCCTTTCTATTGTACTTGCTAGTTACAAAAGTATTGGTTTTGTCATAAGAAATTCTCACGGATTTAATGATATTAGTCTATTGTTCCTGTTATTTAACACATTCGTTTTGTCTAAACTTGAATACTCAAGCATAATATGGAATCCAGACTTCCAAACTTACAGACACAGTTTGAAAAATATCCAACGTAAATTTTTAAAATATGTATCCTTCAGGGCTGATGGTGTTTACCCCGCTGTCGGTGCTGATCATTATCAATTATTGGCTAGGTATGATGTATTTAGTTTATCTGATAGGAGGGATATGCATTCTCTTATTTTTTTATTTAAAATTATCCATAACAAATTAAACTGCCCATCGATTTTAAGTCAATTAAATTTCAATGTTCTGGTTGTTGCTACTAGACATATCAATACATTTTATTTGTTAACACCGAGGACCAACTTACTCAAATTTTCACCTCTCCTCTGTTTGTGCAATATTCATTATCGTGTACAGCACAATTTGGATATATTTTATTGTACCATTAACTCTATCAAAAAGCTGTTTTTAAATGCTCAGTAGTGTTTTTGTTGTTTTGTATTATTGTTTTTATTTTTCTTTTGTATTTTTCTGTAAATTTGTCTACTATTTATTTATTTTTGTAAATGTGTAGTTTTCCCATCCTTTAATTGGTATGTAAATACTCTTGGATGGTGTATTGCAATAAATAAAATAAAATAAATAAATAAATATTTCGATAAAAGTAGGAAATGTAAAGAAGAAAATTAGGGGATCAATGAAACTAGTCGAGTGTCTCCCTAAGCTCTCGTCAATGCACGAACAGAACTTATAAAGTTTTATTAGTTTTTGTAATCATTTATGGGTTTTTTTAGGTGTATACAGGCTGAAAATGTAGACTTTATAGGATTTTTGAAAGCTTTTAAGAGCGATAGCGTTTTATATGTATTTATTATGATTCTACAGCATATTTAATGATGAACACCACCTGCTAAATAACCTTCCTCTTTTCATATAAATAACGTACCCTGTGTAGAGATTTTATTTAGACGGATCTACCGGTCAACTGAACTAATGTGACATCTGGGTAGAGGCTATTTACACGTATCGCAAACTGAACTAAAGTGATATGACTTGCAGGCGTGTAACAAAAATATGTAAGGGGCAGATAAAATTTTCTATGTAAAATGTAGTTGGTGGGTAGCTGTTATTTTCGGGAAATAAGATATACGTTTAACAAAGAAATAGACTTCAGCCCATCCTAGTTTTCTTATGAAAATAATAAGAGAATTTAAATTTTAGTCGCGTATATTACAACCAAGGGCGTAGATAAGAGGGGTAGAAGTAGTAATTACCCATCCATGAAGAGTTAGAATATAAAAAGCTAGGCGAGAGGTAGAGTGGCTTATTTTCAGGTACTTATATTTTTTTAGTTTTAATTGTTTAATAATCCACAATTACGGTATAGTACTTCTGACATTAAAAACATAAAGAAACTAGTAGAATGCAGGTTTTCACGGCCGTTGTCTAATGAAGTAGATTCTTCCGGGTTTTGCGGTGGTCGTCGAACTTGACTTGACGTTTCGCCGATCATCCCGTCAGCTTCTTCAGAAGGATTCTAAAGACTGAACCTGTTGTGTTACACTCCTCGTTATATACCTAGGCGTCGCTTCGCTGCTCATTCGTCGTGTTTGGTTGACCGTGACTTACTACGGTGCTGGTACTTGGCAATACCAGTCTCCACGTGTTACTAAGTCGATACCCATCCTCTCTGTTAAAGTTTTTCACGTTTTTCATAATTTCCAGTGACTCCCTAATGATTCGCGGATAATAGCGCGTATTCCTGTCTAATATATTGACGTCCTCGTAGTCGATTTTATGGTTCTCGTTATTATGGACATGTTCTGCTATCGCCGACCTATCCGTGTATCCAAATCTGGTATTTCTCTGGTGTTCTTTGATTCTGCACTGGATACTCCGTCCTGTTTGTCCGATGTAGCTCTTACCACACCACTGGTAAACACCTTTTGATAACAGTTTGGGGACAGAGTCTTTGACTGAGGGAAGCATCTGCTGTATTTTCTTCACTGTTCGAAACCGTACACCTACTTTCTTTTTGAATAAAATCTTCTTCAGCCTATCTGTGACTCCCGCGACGTAGGGTAGGCATGCATATGTTGTTGGTTGTTGCTGTTCTTCTTCTGTAGTTCTCCTTTGGTTATTTACTACTCGTTGTATATTGCTTTGACTGTATCCGTTCTTCTCTAAAGCTTGACAGGATGATCAGCGAAACGTCAAGTCAAGTTCAACGACCACGGCAAGACCCGGAAGAATCTACTTCATAAAGAAACTATTTTTTGAAACTTTTTATATTACCCCTCCTACAAGGAAAATTTATTTACTACCTTGAGTACACTATTGGAAATTCTGGTATATTTTCAAATTCAAACTACTTAAAGATCCTTAACATTTTCAAAGTATTGTCTATTGTTGAAGAGAGTCCATAAGTGCCATCGTGCAAGCTGATATCACGCCAAATTATCTGTAAGGTTATTAATCTCTGATTAGAGTGTCGATTACTGTAATCCCAAGGCCGTGTAGAAAATAGGGTGACACTACTGGCGTAAGCCGGATTTTCAACCCTCTTATAATTATTTTACATTGGAGCCAACAACAACCACTTTTTCTTGTATGTACATATAATATATTAACACTTACTTACACTTACTTATCACGAAACTCCTGCGGAGCTTGACCACTTTCCCACACGACATCAAACAGTTTTTTGAGGTAGGGTATGAGCTCTGACGACACAGCTTTAAAGATCTCAGCTGGGAGTGAGTCGGCGCCGGGAGATTTGTTATTTTTTAGCTGCCCAATGGCAACTAATTTTCCAAATGACTGAAATTATCGAGTGGATATTCATATCACTACACCTGTGATAGTTCTACTTAGGCAGAAAGAAGAAAGTTATGGCCAAAAATAAGAAATATTTCATTATCGAACCTCTCTCTCTTGGATATAATAATAATAATAATATTAATAATTAGAATTTACCCAGACTTGAAACTGACGGAGAAAAATGTATCCGATCGCCCGAGGACCATATACTCAAAGAAGCTACTGGAACAAACAGAGATCGACGAAATAAGGGGCCAAGTAGCACACATATTGCACAATCGTCATGAGATAAAGGAAGCTGAAATTGAGGAGGAAAACATAAACCCTCTACTGAATGAAAATGAGACCGAACCCGACGATTCTACCAATACAAAATATATGACAAATTATACACTCTTCGAAAACACCGATTCAACTCAGAGACCTAGCATACCCAGGTTATTATACAAAAAGAAAACGGGAAAGATACTAAAGGACACAAATCTGGCCCTGCAGCGAACAATAAACGATACGGACGACCTTAATACAGTTCATACTGCCTTGTATGTCGCAGCCGCGACTACTACAGATCTTAATGGCCAGGAACTCTTTATTAGAAGAGGAGGCCTGAATAAAAAGAAAGAAAACAAACCTGCATGGAGAATCAGATTATAAAAACAAATTGACCAACTCAGAGCCAAATCTGATATAATCAGTGAGTATCTCAAGGGAAACCCAAGCAAGAAAGAGGCAACAAGAATGAAGGATATCCTAAATGAAGCAGGTCTACCCGCCGTGGACCCAAAAAATTTAGTTGATTTTAGAGACCAGTTAAGACAGAAGTACAAAGCTAAAGGAGCCCGCCTTAGAAGATACAACGAAGCAACCAAGAGGAAAGTTCAAAACCGAGATTTTTTAAATAATCAAAGAATGTTTTATCGCAACCTGGAACAACGAGAAGATAACATAGACTCTGATATAGAATATGATACGTACCACTTCCGAACCTATTGGGAGGAAATCTGGTCAAAACCTACAAAGTACAATGAAAGAGCTAAATGGTTGCCCACAATTGAAAAGACGGGGTGAGCGTAGGTGCGTCTTTACTATGTACATACTTCGGTATGCGATGTAAAGCAACGACAGGCGCAGTTAGTACTTGGATTGGTGACCATTCCAATGGAAACCACGTTCTCGCCTCACACATCTTCCAGCGGCTTGTATATCAGTGTATGCGCGGAAGCTATACAACCTTAGGCGAGGGTTGTATAGGAGATATACCATCCTTCGGAGGGGATGTAAAGCCGTCGGTCCCTTGTCTATTAAATGTTAGGCAAGTAAAAGATCCCTACTCTTCTTAAGGGAAGAGGTTCGGCAAAATTCCTGGTTGGGGGTAGCTCGTCTACAGGCGTCGGTGTTAGGCCTCAGTAGCGGAAATAGGCCGACGTTAAATAAATGTATAAAAAAATAAAAAATTGAAAAGACAGTAGAAGCGCTAGCAGAAATGCCTGACGTAATAGTAACTGCTGAAGACATCAAAGAAGCAGCCAAAACCTTGGCGAGTTGGAAAACCCCTGGCCCTGATCAAATCCAGAACTACTGGTTAAAGAGCTTTCCTTGTTTGACCCCTGCCATAGCAAAATGCTTCAATAGTATCCTCGCAAACCCAAAAAGATTTCCAGCCTTCCTGGCTAGTGGCAATATCTTCCTCCTGTATAAAAAAGGAGACAGAAGGGACCCAAAGAACTATAGACCCATTACATGCTTATCAGTGGTCTATAAGCTACTTACTGCCGCATTGTACTCTAAGATTTATGAGCATTGTGTGAAGAACAAGATAATTGCTCCTGAGCAGAAAGGGTGTATCAAGGGGGCGCTAGGTTGTAAAAAGCAGCTGACGATCGATGCTGTGATAATTAAGCAAGCACAGGTTAAATGCCGAAATCTGAATATGTGTTATACCGATTATAGCAAAGCCTTCGATTCAGTACCACATAACTGGCTAAGGGACACATTGGAAATTTACAAGATACATCCATCAATTAGAAAACAGTGGAATACCAACCTACATGTCCAAAAAAAAGGGACTAGGACGAATAGATATAGCTAAAGGCATATTTCAAGGAGACACTCTTAGCCCTCTTTGGCTTATAATGGCGCTTAACCCCCTTTCAACTTTACTTAAATCAACTCCTCATGGACACCGCCTTAATCCAAGGCAAAATATTAGGATCATGCACCTACTATTCATGGATGATATTAAACTCTACTCTGAGAATGAAACCCAACTCGAATCCCTAATAAAAACAACGAAAACATTTAGTGACGATATTCAAATGTCTTTTGGCCTGGACAAATGTGCTACAATAAATATCAAAAGAGGGAAGAAGCAGGACGGACCTGAACCACTAGAAGGCATAGAAGGTTTGAATCCAGAAGAAACGTATAAATACGTCGGTATAGCTCAAAATCGCCTTATCAACCACTCAGAGCTTAAAAAGACATTTAGGGAGAAATATCAGAGAAGGCTCACTAAACTTCTCAATACTTACCTGAACTTCAAGAATCTAGTCAATACCATCAACACTTGGGCAATTCCAACCTTGACATACTCTTTTGGAATCCTTAATTACTCTGATACGGATCTACACGAGCTAGATAGACTCACCCGTAGACTATTAACTAAATTCAGAGCACACCATCCACGCTCTGCGGTAGAGAGTCTATTTGAAGAGAAAGGAAGGAGGGCGGGGACTCATTAATATTCACAACTTGTTTAAGAAACAAGAATCCAGACTAACTCATACAGAAAGTCATAGCAACAGATCAGAGATATACAGCCCTTAATCTACGCAAAGGAGACAGAACTATTGATGATAATACCACCTATCGAAACAATTACGAACTGGCGTGAAAAGGTTCTCCATGGCAAGTACCCTACAGCATTACACAATGAAGTTGTTGATAAAGAAGGATCACTTGCTTGGTTGAGAAAGGGCCAACTCCATCCGGAAACAGAAGGATACATAATTTCCATCCAAGATAAGGTAATCCGAACAAGAAATTATGAGAAGGTAATTATGAAAAAGAACATTATGGACGTCTGCCGAAAATGCAATCTAACCGGAGAAACTGTAGAACATATCACGACAGGATGTGCAACTCTAGCTGACACCGCTTATCTAGGTAGACACAATCAAGTTGCTAAAGCAGTCCATATAGGATTGGCCCAAAAATATCACTTAATAGAGAGTCCTCCACCCGACTATCGTTATGCTCCCTAAGCAGTACTAGAGACCGCAGAATACCTGTTGTATTGGGATAGGCCAATAATAACAGACAGGACTGTGTCTTATAATAGACCAGACATATAGTATTAATTATTGAAAAACAAAATAAAAAGGCTGTTATAATTGATATTGGCTGTCCACTAACACACAATTTGTCTAAGACTGGGACCGAGAAAATCAGGAAATATGAGGATTTAGCCATCGAAATCAAGCATGTCTGGAATCTAGATGCAGTAGAGACTATCCCAATAATTATTTCTGTTGATGGAGTAATGACCAAGAATTTGAGCCGTAACATCAATGGATTGGGTTTACCAAATAACCTAAGCCATCTAATACAAAAGAGTGTAAATTCTCTAAATTGCAAATGCAAATCGATAAATTTCGTCCCATTTTATTGGGCTCTATGAGGTTTTCGTGTATCTAGGCTGAAGATGTAAACTTTATAAGATTTTTGAAAGCTTTTAAGAAGCAGATCGTTGTTTTATGAGTATTTATTATCATTCTCCTATGATATAGGTAATATTTTTATGAGCTTTTATTATTATTTTTAGTACCGTTTTTCATTAAATAGATGTCCCTGCGCTTGGTTTTATTGTAGTCCTTTTATTCTTTTAGTTCCAGATAAACATTTATCTCATAAGTTTTACTTCATTGCATAGACAACCGGTAATACCAAAACTTGTATTAAAAATTGCCTATCTCGGTACGAATGGAATAAAGAATTGGATATTTAAATCTACACATTAGGCCTAGTAGTAATACATGATTTTTGTCTGTTTTTGCTACAGAAATTCCAGGAATTGTATAATATGCTTGTATTATACATTAAATCTAGCAGATGGATCTACAGATCATCAAAATTCAAAGAAACACGTTACAGACACTCACAATTTAATTTCTTTCAATCAAAACGTACTTATAAATACCTACTTTAACACATATGATAGAGGAAATTGTTCTCAGAACGTGAAGGACAGGAAAAGTACGAGTTGAAATTAAATAGATCAAAATACACAGAGGCTGTGATGAAATAAAAATCTCATTTGTTTATGTTGCACTGAATATATTTTTTAAATGTTTAAAAAATCCACCTGTTCCAGAATTTGATCAACAAATCGCAATGTCAATTTTTTTTTAGGAGAAATCATTGTTACCACATCGTAAACTAATTTTTTCTGAATTAAAAAGAGAGTGCATATAAACAGAGCAGTGTTTGGTAGGGCCATTTTATCTGAGAAACTGATATGAGCCTTGATAAGGCACATAATCACAATAGTATGTTTACTAATTATGTTCAATAATCCTCCTGATTTTATATCCAGCAAAACTTTTATTAAACTTCGGTTTGTGAACGACAATACAGCATTAATTAAAATAACTTCCGTTAATGACAATATTTATTACCGGCTGTGTCCTAAGAAAATGAAAGACCATTATTCCTTTTACTATTAGTTGTTACTTACCCTAACCAAAAGCTGAGTCTTTTACACAGAGGACACTTTTTACAATATTTTTCTTACACTTCTTAAGTACAATTTTATTTAGATCCTAAATCATTACCTACATCATTAACATATCTAAGGTTTTATATAATCCCTAAATAGATCTAACGCTTTATACCTATGCGATATTTTATTCTTCTCTGATTTTGGCATTTCGGCATAAGTAACTGTATACCCAAGAGGTTGAAAGCAAGCGTCCCATCCAAAATCTCTAGGGCCTCTAGGACTAACAATTACACCATCCGTTCTACCTTGAAATAAGACCACTTCATCATTCTCGCTTCCCGGATGGTACGCAAAGGTGCACACAGCTTGAGCGGACTTGTCCTCAAAGCCATTCAATAACTTATGTAACCCCTCTGGAGCTAGCTTCTCCAAAAACCACTTGATGTAAGGACCTGGTAACCCTTTCAGTGCGTTAAAGCATAAAGCTGTATCTTCCACAACGACAGGTCCTAATATTTGCCTGTGTGCTTCTTGTGCTTTTAAGATTGAAATTTCATTTATTTCACCTTGCAACTCAGGTAAGTCCAGTTTTTTGCTAACAAGTTGCCTCGGAAAGTCTGAACCCAGGATTTGAACCACCTCTTCCAGTTTTTTTGCATTGCCTGTTACAAAGGTAATTGGTTTCGACATTTTGGTACATGAGAATTGCTATATTTACTGTAAATTAAAAAAATATATATTTTAACCATAAATCGACAGGTTAACTTCTTCTTCGTCTTCTTACTACCCTTATATGTCTTAATTTTTGTAATTTAAAATAACTAGAGTACCAAGATGTCATTCTCCTGCGCCAATGAATATTTGGAGATTTGTAGTAATTTACGTTTTAATCTCTTTGTTGTATCTTCAATTTTAGTAACTAAAATACAATTTTAATGAAGATATATGATGTACACATTATGGTAATCATTAGTAGTAAAAAATAAACTCATTAACTTTTTATTAGTTACCGCACACCGCAGAGGGGAATTCACGTAACGTGCAAATGCAAAGACGTACTTTACCTAATTTTATAAATGACAGATGTAAAATATGAGCATGTAGTTCTAAGTTCATATACTAGTTTGTGTTACATCAAATATCTATAATATCGTGGCCTAAACTATATAAGCATAGAATTCTTCTGTTAAAGAAATCACACAGTTGAAGTCTAAGATTTTTGTATTTCTCATCAGCGAAAAAGTTTCTACCATTTAACCAATGAATGTATGAATTGCAGAATAATCCTAGAGGAAGAAGAAGAAACTCATGCACCAAGAAATGTGAAAAGATATGTGTCTGTGGTGGAGAGTTGGAATAGACTCTGTGATGGTGTAGATCAAAACATTTATTTATGGAGGTCTTATTTGGTTTTCTTGAATCTGTACGCATTAAGTAATAATTAAATATAATTTCAATATTTTTGAAAAATTTATATTCTATTAGAAAATGTCTATAGAAATTGAATCGGCTGAGTAAGTACAGAGTCTAACCTACATTTTTTGGTTAATGAAAAATTTGATTTTTAGTGTTATTCGCCTTATACAGCAGTATTTAAAGGAGTCTAATTTATTTAGGACCTTGCACACATTACAGGTAATGTACAAATAAATATAGTGCAACACATTATAGCGTAGATAATTTTAGGAAGAAACCGGTGTAACACTTAATACCGTGGATAGTGTTGATGGTTTCTGTGCAGATATAAACAATGGTCATTGGGATACTGTTCTCAAAGCGATACAGTCTTTAAAATTACCCGATAAGAAACTCATCGATTTATATGAACAGGTTCTATTTGATTACTTAAGTACATATTTAAGACTACTGATTGGTTTTTCAGATTGTCTTAGAATTAATAGAGTTACGGGAGCTTGGAGCAGCGAGGTCCTTGCTCAGGCAGACTGATCCGATGATAATGCTGAAACAGAATGAACCAGAAAGATACATACATCTAGGTAAAATCATTTCTGCTTATAATATAACATTTTAAAGGTGAATTATTTGATTTTGTATTTCAGAAAACTTGTTGGCAAGGTCTTATTTCGATCCTCGAGAAGCATATCCAGATGGTAGTAGCAAAGAGAAGCGCCGTGCTGCGATAGCTCATGCGTTATCTGGGGAAGTGTCTGTTGTACCGTCTTCACGCTTGTTAGCTTTACTAGGACAAGCCTTGAAATGGCAGCAGCATCAGGGACTACTTCCGCCTGGTACCACCATCGATTTGTTCAGGGGTAAAGCCGCCGTCCGAGAACAAGAAGAGGAGACGTTCCCGACACAAATGGCGAAGCAGATCAAATTTGGTCAGAAGTCTCATGTTGAGTGTGCTAGATTTTCTCCGGACGGTCAGTATCTCGTTACAGGCAGTGTTGATGGTATCATAGAGGTATGGAATTTTACGACGGGGAAAATAAGGAAAGATTTAAAGTACCAAGCGCAGGTGAGTATTGAAAGGGTTCATTTACACTGATTTTATTCGAGGAGGTAATCACTCGTGAAGTATATTGACCACTCTTATGTGAAGTATCGTGTAGTATTTATGTAGTATCATGCAATACCAATGTAGTATCCTCTTTTTCGAGTTTAAAACAATGCTCTGACACTTACAGAAGGTAGATATTCTAGGACTATCTCATTTTAAAACAACTAACATCTACCCAAAGTTTAGAATCTCTAGGAAAAATTGTATAACACTTTGATTACCATACTTCCACTAGTAGTATATGAAGTATCATTGTAGTATGATGAAGTATCGTGAAGTAGCATGTAGTATATGAAGTATCAGTGTAGTACGATGAAGTATCGTGAAGTATGCATGAAATACTATGTGTTATGCTGATCACCTTTCGAAAGAGTGATTACCGCCTCGGATTTTGTTATACTTTCTGGATATTTAAACTTATACCTTGATACCCAAAAATAGGAATGGAGAGGATCACTCATTCTGTAATTGTGTTTACAGGAGAATTTCATGTTGATGGAGCATGCAGTGCTGTGTATGGCATTTTCGAGGGACAGCGAAATGTTGGTGTCTGGTTCGCAAGCGGGCCGTGTTAAGGTATGGAGGATAAGTTCCGGACAGTGCTTGAGAAAAATAGAAAAGGCTCATTCAAAGGGTATAACATGTCTACAATTTTCCAGAGATAATAGCCAAGTTCTAAGTGCTTCCTTTGACCACACCATAAGGTAGGAAAGGGAGTGTTTGATTAAAGCTTTGGGTGTTATTATTTTATCATGTTTCAGGATACATGGTTTGAAGTCAGGTAAAACCCTCAAGGAATTCAGGGGCCACACTTCTTTTGTCAATGAAGTGATTTTTACGCAAGATGGACACAATATATTAAGGTAATGTATAGCTCCTTGTGTACTTTTGATCTCTTAGTATAAAAAAATTGCCACATCAAACACAAACTTTTTTTTCAAAGTAATTGTTTCAATGTTTTCTATTAATGCATACTTTAGGCACATTGCTATTTAGTCGAGAGGTAAGCTTGTGCTCAGTATGAAAGAATTTAACATAAAAAGAATTAAAATTACCACTAGAAAATCTTAACAAGTCCAACATGTCTGTCTTTAAGTTGGTTTTTTCTTTTGTTTATGTATTATTCTCTTCTAGTGCTTCTTCTGATGGATCCGTTAAAGTTTGGAGTATAAAGACGACCGAATGTATGAGTACTTTTAAATCGCTTGGAGCTGGGGATACGACAGTCAACAACATTCACAACTTTGCAAAAAACCCTGAACATTTTGTCGTTTGCAATCGTACCAACACTGTGGTTATAATAAATCTACAAGGACAGGTAATATTGTGTCGGATTACTTCTACGGGAGTATTTGTTGTCTTATTTGATTTGTAGATTGTACGATCATTTGCCAGTGGTAAACGTGAGGGTGGTGACTTTGTTTGCTCAACAGTATCGCCTAGAGGAGATTGGATATACTGCGTAGGAGAAGACATGGTGTTGTATTGCTTCTCAACAAATTCAGGCAAATTAGAAAGGACTTTAAATGTAAGTGGGTATTCAACATTATTCACGTATTAATTCCATATGTGTTCTTTGCAGATTCACGAGAAGGATGTAATCGGTATAGCGCATCATCCACACCAAAATTTAATCTGTTCGTACAGTGAAGATGGCTTAGTACGGCTTTGGAAGCCCTAGAAGCTGTATTTAGAATTTAGATACGTTATTTTAAGTTTTAATATTAAGACAATGATGTTTCTCTTTATAAATAATTTTTTGCATTAAATCTAGTTTTCATTTTAAAAGTCATTTCATTTCGTCTCCAGAAGATGCTGGCATCGTTAATGAATCACTCATCGACTGATGTTTGTGTTGCATAAAAAATCGTGCCTCTTCCCTCCCCTTCCCCTTCGGGATGAAAATTTTCTTGGTTAACCATGCTACTACAAAAAAAAGTACAAGAAATCTTGTATCCAGTTAATAATAAATAATTTTTCAACGCCTACGCAGAAAATTACGATTTAATAATTGAAATTTCATTTTCAAAGGAGCGCTATCAATAGGGAAGGATAAAATAAATCGTCCTGTACATGAATTATTGTGAATATAGATAAACGCCAACATCTTATGCACCTTCTTATTCAAGTCATTGTTTATGTGTTTGCCTAATTCCTAGTGGCTTCATACGTCCTGCCATCTATACTCCAAGAGGTATATTAATTTTTTCTGCAACCTCAGTTGATATTTTATGTATGTGTCAATATTAGTTAAGTTCATGCTTCAAAGATGTCGTCGGCTGTCCTGAAATTGTGACGTTCTTTTATTGATTGTAATTTCTGTAGTCGGCGAACGCCATTTTGACTTTAAGTGTAAAAGATTGGATAGTGGTGAAATTAATAGAAAAATCCGTGTCCATCCGTCCTAGTTTCAATTTGAACGAGTTAATTTCTTGTTGTTTCTTGTTAACCCATCAGGACGGACCAAGGTAGGTACATATTTGTCTGATAGAAATAAAACAAATTATATTTCGTAATGCAATGTTTTTATTTGATCGCCGACCAAATAGGATTATTCACCGTTATGTCGGATACATTTTTGTGTTTGTTAAGTTGTAATTATTGGTAGCGAGCTTGTTTGTACCGTTTTTAGACTTTTATTCATAAATTATGAGCCAAATAATTTCCGTGCTGTAAATTTTGGCAGATACTTGGGGTTGGGCTTCAGGTTAAACGATATGCTTACGTAGTTTACTTTTGCAATTATATTTTGTGAAATGTTATTGCTCGTTTGGAGGACTCTCTATTGTTCTTTTCTCCCTTTATTTTAAGGTCATCGCTTCTGTATAATTGCGAGATTATACCTGTAATCAAATATAGAAGTTTTTTTATTATTATTTAGTTAATAGTTAAAATTATTTTAGGCTATAAAATTAAAGTGAATATTTGTCTAAACAATAATAATTCGTAGAAAATTATTTTTAACGTTTGTAATTTCGTATTTCGTTTGTAATTTGTGTAGTGTTTATAGCATATAATTTATGTTGTGTTGTTTTTAGAAAAAGGGTTCGTTCGCTGGGTCCTGTAGATCTAAATGGTTGCGTGCAGACAGCATGTCTACTTTGTCAGGGCAGGCCTCCAAGGGGGAGAAGACAAAACCGAAATTTCAGTCTTTGGATATAAATAATTTGTACAGAGTTAGCCGGGTAAGTTTTTACTGAACTCAATATTTGTTATTATTTTTTGTTATTTATCTGATAACTGATAGTGTAGTACCTATCTGACATACAGTGAACAACATACCTGTTTGCTTAGACGCACAAGAAATAAATAAACCCATTTGAATAGACAAGCCTTAGATTTATTTTGACAGCTGTTCAAATGCTTTGTTATTTTTCTGTCAAAATTGAGTTTGCTGCATCTACAACAGGAGTGATTTACTGTGGGACTAAATAGTTGCATCTAAACGTTACAGACTCGTGTGCTCTAAAAAGAAAATTGTACTTGGGAGGCTGATATATTTAGTTTTTATAGCGTTCTAATTACTTCCCGCCAATTATTCTTAGCTTTATACAATATTTGCTTGCAGATTTTCATAATTTTTTTAAGAATATATTGGTTAACAGTAGAATCATACGCGCTTCATTACAATGGTTTGTTGAAGTCAGTTTTTCATGTTGGCAGCGCTGGACATTTGTAGATTGCTACTTGTTTCTGTTCACTAATTTGACAGCTGTCAGATTGTCATCATCACTGCCAAGGATTTTACGGTTCTTTATATAATTATTTTATTTTCACGAGATATTCTGCATTCTTTTATACGATTTATATCTCTTCATAATCTTATAGTAAGTAGTTATGCATTCATGACCAAAGGAGGTAGAATGAATACTGAATAAAATATTGTTGTAATGTTGTTATCCTATCATTTAACATTTTGATCGTTAAGTAATCTTGAAACGGATTCCTTAGAGATTAAATATAAATAAATATTGCCATATATTAGAGTGAAATTGATACTCTGAGAGTTATATGAAGGGATATAAGCGTACCTAGTCATTAAATAGATTACCTATATTTATGAAAAAATGATATCAGTGCATTGCTACCTAAACTATCTTCTGTCTGCATGTACAAATTGGTTTTATCATAGCCGATAAGTATTTGTTTTGTCAGCGAGAGGTTTATCCATTCTGTTTTTATCTTAACGATATTTTTTAAAGTTTTTTCCACATGTTTGGCGACTGTTGCTCTTCCATTCTTTGCCACGCTTTAACTGGCCATTTTACAACAAACCTAAGTATCTCTTAACTGCTAGATGTTCGGGAATTATTGGATTATACCTGCCCAGGTCCCCAATCTAGTCCTATAGGCTAAAGCCGAGCAGAGAACTAAGTGTGTGGGATATAATTAATTTCCAAATTTTCACAAATCACAATTGTAAATTTTATGATTATGGATAGACCCTGGGTATTCAAATTACGATGGATTTAAAAAGATTTTCCAGTTATTCCTAGTCAGGCTCCAAAAATAAAGTAAAGGGTTCTATTACCATTATGGCTTGTTGAAAATAATGATTTATTTAGGTAGTAAAGCTGCTATAAAAAAAATGACAAGAATTTCCTATCCTTATCTTTTTTTGGTGCAATACTTTTTTGAGCTTATGAAAATTGAAAATGTGTGAATTTTTTTTAGGTATAATGTGTAGTATTTTTGTTTTTGTATCCAAGATTTGCTATTTTTAAAGGTTACTGTATTTTTTATTTGGATGCAATGTCACAGATATTGTTTTTAAATTGAGGAGAGTATAAAGTGTTATTTGAGGTTATTATTCCCATTTTCTACAGATAGATGGCATTACTAATTAGCTTTATTTATTCTCGCATTTTTTTTGTCTGTTTCTTTGCTTTTCTCAAAACCAAACTAGTTTTTTTCCATTTCCCCTGTTCATTGTTTGATACTGTCTAGCGCATAAAAGACATCTTTTAAACATTTTAAATACCAATTGTTGAATTCCCTGACAATCTCCCTTTTCACAGTAATAATTCTCTGGTCCAGAGAGGCAGTTTTACGTAATACCGGTCTAAAGTATTGAAGAAAAATGGAAAAGAAATGAGAAATTAAAAACACCAATGTGAAGTTAATAAAAAAAATTGCTTTTCAGGTTCAGTTTCACCTTTTTTCATTAGCATATTTTACCACCATACTTGTTATTTTTATTACTCTATTTATTTTATTTGTATGTGTTGCGAAAAATTATTTATCATCATTTGAAAACATAAACTTTCTGTTTCATTTCACTTAAATATCCCATTTGCTTAACATTTTACGCTTTGTGGTGCTTGATTTAAATTCACTTCCTAGTCATGTCAATGCTTTTCTGAAGGACACTCGTTATTTCAATTGCATCATACCACTGCTAATAAGGAATTCAAATTATTCTCGTCTATCATAATGTTGACCTTTTTCGTATCATTCTTACTAATCCTTCCCATAGTTAATTCCTCATAATTTCGTTAGTAAAGCCTATTTTTAATGGTGTTTATAAATACGTGGGTTCCTTTGCTTGTTTTTCAATGGTTCTTAATGCATAGGAAAATAAATCCGGTGATATGGAACGCATATTTCATGCCAAGCTATAAAGTTATATTGTGCATTTCCAATTTTAATTAAAACACAGTTTATTGTGACTGGGAAGTCTTTGTATTAAAGTGAAAACGGATTTTTAACGGCAGCTAAATTAAACGAATTTCTTTTTAAAATTAAAGTAGGTTTTTCTGGAGGTTAATTTGAGTAAAATACATTAGTTGATTGCAGATTTCTACATCTTCATTTCTACTTTTTACCACTAAATGACATTGTTGCTATTTGAATTTTCTACTAATATGTAGCCAAGATGACTAAGTATATGAACAATGATTATTTGAAAAAAATTGAATTGGACAAATTTTAAATTTGTCACTATATGGTCGCCTGTTACCATAAATGACGTGCAATAAGATTAGGCTTATTTTAATTTGATATTAGAGTTTATAAATGGTGGCCTCTTCAATCACCAGATCTTAATCCGTTGGATTTTTGTTATTGAAACATTTAAACTCAATAATCCCATGCAAAATAAATAAGATTCTGAAGTGTTTACGTGGATTAATTTTTAAGAATCAGGACATATTATATCTAATGAGGAATCATTAATGGGCCAAGTGCTGCCGACAATTTGAAAGTGTGTCTGAGAACCCTCCTTTAACTTCTATAGCCCCAATGCTGGTGGTTTCGTGTGAGGGCTATTTTTCTCTGATCATCTGGAGACAAATAAGACCGGTTTTCACTTTAAATCATCTAGTATGATGCTAATATGGTTAACAGGATGTGTCTCAAGTAGTGTAGTGTTCAGATGCATTTTGTAAAAGTGGTCTCAGACACCAAAAATGTTGGTTTGTAAAGAATAGCCCTCAATTGAAATAAAACTTGTGAGATGCCTTTTTCAAAAAATATATATATATATATATATAGTTTTGACATATTTTTGAAACGTAAATTTATGATATTTAACGTTGGAATTACACACCTTGTACATTTGATGAGTTAGAATTTCGTAGTAAAATTGTTATACCATTTAAGATCTGTGTGTACATTTTGAAAGTCTTTGGGGTATTATTTTTTATTTCCCTGGCATACTGATGGGAAACATCGTCTATATTGTATTTTGGTATGCAGAATACTTAAACAGTGGCCAAATACAAACTGAATACCATGCTATTATGTTTTTGTGCTTTACCAGAAATGTGTAAAGAAAATGATGAACAACTAATTTGAAAAAAGTTTAAGAATTGTCAGGAGATAACTGACAATAGGATTTTAGTTGATAATAAATATTTTCAGCTGCCTAATATCACTGCTTTAATGACTAACAAATTCTCATTAATATTAATAATTAATTATAATTATCATAACAAATTTCTTCCGGTTTCTTTGTCTAGCTTGTCGTTGAATAATTTGTTATGTAAATATCTGTTGCATGTTTTGTGATTGCAATTAAATTTAATAGATGTTGTAATTATAAACTCGGGGCGGCGCGATATTTTGCAGAAAATTTCATTTTTATCCGGCTCGAAGGACCGTGTGAGAATCTAGGATCTTCATATAGTTACATAATAATAACTCTACGGTGTAATAAATTAAAATGGGCATATCCAAGAGAGAGAGAGATCCGATAAGGAAATATTTATAATTTTTGGCCATAACTTTTTTTAAGACATACGAGGTTTCCCAATACTGTGTCAAAGTCCAATATCACCCTTATTAGAAGACTTTGGAAAATTATTTTTTTATGGAAGTGGTATAACGTCAAAAGGTGCACATTTAAAAAATATTTTGACATACAGGGTGAGTTGCTACAGCGGAGTACCTTCTTCGAGGTCATTTTTTTTAAATGGTACACCATATATATTTATGAATTTAGCATAAAATTACCTTTCCATCGACCTCCAGATTTTTTTTGTTTTTGACGTGGCATTGCCGAGTTATTCAAAAAAATTGAACATTTTGGTTGGAGCAAGGTTTAACAAATTAATTCGCTGTGTGTGTATTATCTATTATTAATTATGGAGATTTATTTTGCTATTATGTAGACAAGAGATGTACTACAGTGACACAACCGCCAAACATTGATTATAATTATACAGAGGGTGTATTTTATACTAGCACTAATTCGGGACATTTCAAATGAATTTTCTAATTTTTTTCAAATGGAACATTGAATATTATTATATTTTTGAATTGACATGTTAATTCTCTACGATTTTTGTGAATAATATTCTATACCTAAAATAGATATATTATTTCCATAAATATTTTTACTTTTTCATTAAAAACCGTTTAAATTATAATACTTTTCATTTTGAACTGATCTAGTAGTCAAGATTTTGACAAAGTGAGTAGGTATACTAGGCCGGTTCTGCGCCACTTTCAAGGTCAATCGCTCCGGTTACAATGACGTCATGAACTGCATAGCATGTGCATCAGGATATAAAACGGATTTTAAACAGGTCTCGAACAACTACAAACAGTTCTGCACAAAAAATAAACAGGTCTGAACAGGTTTTAAACAGATAAAAACAGGTCTTAACTCACAATGACTCCCGAAGGACACATGCCATGCGGTTCATGACGTCATTGTAACCGGAGCGATTGACCTTGAAAGTAGCGCAGAACCGGCCTAGTATACCTACTAAAGTGAGAATAATTGAAAGTAGTATTAATTGTTTTTTTGGATGTGTTTTTGTTGCCTCAGTAGTATTTTTTCAGTTTAATTAAATCATGTTTGTCTATCTTAAAAATTTATAAAAAATCGTTTAATCTTAGGTCTTAATCATAGATAATAGGAACGGAAAATACGGTATTAGGTAATACAAAAATTCAAAGTTATTTTGAACCTAATTTAATGAAATAAATAATACCTAGTGTTTATAGAAACTGTTCAAAGTGGCCTCCCAGTACGTCTATGCATTTCTGTAGACGATTTTCGAATGCCAATTCTCTTATACTGCGATTAGGATCTTCAATCACGCCCAAAAGTATGACTGTTTCATTGTCTTCACTTACCACATTTTTTGTTCGTTCCCTTTTCTCATATTCCACAATATTTAAATTAAAAAATAGTGCCAATCTTCATATCTTGCAGATTTAAATTAACTAATTTCGCAAACAACTGAAATTATTGAGTGAAAATTCATATCACTGCACCTGTTATAGTTCTACTTAGGTAGTCTTGTATTTTTTTTACTAATATGTGTTATAAAAAAAAAGTTATTACCAAAAAATTTGAAAATTGATTCATACTAAATATGAATCAATTTGAATTTCAAAGTAATAAATGCACTGGTGATGCTATGTTTGGTTTTTGAACTGAACTCTACACAAAAAGAAATAGGGGCGAGGCAGTTGCAGCTGTTTTTTGTGACTTGTCAAAAGCCTTTGACTGTGTGAACCACGTTATATTGCTTGACAAACTCCAGTGTTATGGAATCTTGGGCACATCTCTCCTCTGGTTCCAATCCTACCTTAGTGGCCGCAAACAGAAAGTAAAATCACTAGAGAACTACTCTGATGAAGTTAATATAAGTTGCGGCATCCTGCAAGGATCCGTGCTTGGTCCAGTTCTCTTTTTACTGTACATTAACGACCTTGCATCTATAAATATAACAGGTAGTTTCACTCTTTTTGCTGACGATACAACAATTTTATGGCACAATAAAGACCTAGACATATTACATGAAGTAATATGCTCTGACATACAATTGGTAAAAAAATGGTGCGATGCGAATCTGCTTGCTCTTAATACAACCAAGACCAACGTGGTAACTTTTGGATGCAATTTAGAATACATTCCCTTAGATAGCAATACACTTGAAACTAGAACTTATGTAAAGTTTCTAGGATTGTATATCGATATAAGTATCCCTAAAAAATATATCTTCTCTGAAACTTTTCAGAAAAGCGGTAAAAGATTGGCTAATTGATAGGCCCTATTATAACTTGCAGGAATACTACAATGATAGAATGTAACATATGTTGTTCTTTCATACTTCTACATATTTTATTTTATATTATTGATATTTATAACATGTATTTTATCGAAATATGTATATATTTATATATTATTATTATTATTATTTGTATATATTTGTCTATATGTAGGAATAACCACTTTAACGACTAAACAATAGTGTTTGTATCTTTATATATCCATATTTTTATGTGTTTGTAGTATTTATCTTGCCAAAATTATTTGCATCTAATAACTTTGTCAATAAGATTATTTCTTTGGGCAATAAAGTATATTTCTCTCTCTCTCTCAAAAATAAAAAAATATTTCCTTATCGGATCTCTTTCTTGAATATGCCTACCTTAAAATTGTGCACAGGTGAATATTGTTGTTTAATTATTTCAATAACAATTGCTTTTCCTTAATTAACGATTTTTTGCATTATCTCAGTTTTTATTTTTTATTTAAAACATGATATTGGAATAAAATTGAAATGTTTTTTTGGAAGCGATTTGGAATGAATGTTATGCTTATGCTTGCAGGGTGAAAATTTAGAGAAGCAGCAACAAAAAAGTTCGTCAAACTACATTAAACATGGTATGCAATCTTTGGGTAAGGTGCCAAATGCACGCAGGGCGCCAGCTAACCTTCCTTCTCTGAAAGCCGAACACAGTGGATCTGACGCAGCAGTACCCTTAGTACCACCAGGAGCACCAGGATGGGGCAAACAAGATTCGACCACCTCCCAACCCAACACCCCGACCACACAGACACCTTCCACAAATTCAACCACTCCTACAAATGCTACCCAGCAACCGCCCTCGCAGCTGACCTCCCATCAAGCTGCCATTGCCCTGCCAGTGACAACTCCGATACCGCCACACAGCAAACAGGTAAATCGATTGTCCGTAATTAGTGTCATGTGCTGTTAATAACGTTCTTCCTTTCGGCAGTTGACTCCTACTGCCCAGCCTGCTCCCACAGACAAGCTATGGAGTTCTGTAATGAGCGGCCAGGACATACCGCACCCTCCTCTCTATCAGAGTCCGCAATTCCAGCACGAATTCCCCAGCTTATCCGCTGGAGATGGCGGCCCCACACGCACTGGTTCCGATGCTCAGTACCCTTCAGGGCTAAGTCTCAGACCACAGACGGAAGGCTCCTGGACACAGGGTGGCCAGAAACCTGCGGGAGGCGAGAGCGCTGGTCCACCCAGGCCAGCCTCGGGCCCCCTGGGTGCCCCGCCACAGCTCTCGGCCCAGGTCGGCCTCCCACCACAGCAGCCTTTTCCGCCACAGATCAGGGGCGTCATGCCTTCGTTTGTAAGTTGACACTTTGTTTCTTTTCAAGCTTTTAAATGACCCGCCATGTGCTCTTCCCTGCATTTTTCGCGGATTGTTCATTTTCAAGAGAAGTACATGCTTAATTTCCTAATGTGTATTTGTCTTAGCCAATCTTACTAGAAACTAGTCTTTTTCTTATTGAGAAAGAGTCTTTGCCAAGTGCATAATTTAGATAATATTTTCACTTGTACTGTCGTAAGCAGAAAAAAATAGGACAACTTTTTTTTTCTAATGTAAATCTGTCTCTATTTGAATATGTAATGAGTAGCCGAAATAAAACAGATATCACTTTTAATTTATTTTTTATTTTAATGCTGTAGTTATTGCTATAGTAAATGATGGATGGTTAATGAGACAAATTGCACTGCGTTATAACATTAACAAAAATTTGGTGACATTTTAAGAAAGTGGAGAATAAACGGTACGATTAGTAGAAATCCTGGATCAAAGGACAAAGGATATCCTACTTAACAAGAAACTAACTATTAATATTTCGTTATTGCACCATTTCTATTTATAACTTCTATAAGTCTGCTTGGCATAGAATTAAATAACCTTATACAATAATCATTAGTAATAATATTTTCCTATGCTTTATTTATTATTTCCAGTAATTCTTCGGCATTCCGTGGTCTCACATTTAGTTTTTGGATACTTCTTATGAGTAGTCCCCATACTTCTTCCACAGGGTTAAGATCTGGACTATGATTTGGCCAGTTAAAAACATTGATGTTGTTATCTTGAAACCAGTTAGTTACGGTATGAGCTGTATGAACGGAACAATTGTCTTGTTGCAATATGAGTTCATTATTAGGAAATAATTGTGACACAGAAGAGAGCATAATATTGGCTAAAATCCTAATATACGTTTCATTATTAAATAGTTCCTCAATATGCCACAAAACACCACGCCCATGTGCCGATATCCAAGCCCACATTTTGACAGAAAATCTACCACTTTTATCATTGTTAGATATATATTTCTCATCGAATCGAGTATTCGGAGGGCGGTAAACACGAATACCACCGCTGTGTGTTGACTGGAAAGTTTTTTCTTCAGTAAAGATTACATTGTTCCAAAAATTTATATCATGCGCTAAGAATTCAAGCGCAAATCCTACTCGAGTTTCTTTATGTTCAGCTTTAAGTAAGTATTTCTGTGCTGCTGCATGACAGCATAGCTCCGATTCTCTTACTCGCCGGCGACCAGTACTACTCGATCCAGGAAAATTCGTTTCTTCAGCAGCCTGAATAACTGAATAAAATGGATTTTCTACTAAAGCATTTAACAATTGCAAATCTTGTTGTTGAGTTGATATCCTTCGTCGCTCTGATCCAGGATTTCTACTAATCGTATCGTTTATTCTCCACTTTCTTATAATGTTACACACCGAATTTTTGTCAATATTATAAAACACTGCAAATTGTCTCATTGACCATCCATCTTCTGTTTTAGCAATAACTCCAGATTTAACTAAATCGCTTATATGAGGCATATTAGTTTTTTGCACACTTGCAATAAATTATGACAACTAACTGACAATGTCACTAAAATTAAAGTTAGATGTACTAGATTTTAGCAAAATACCGTTATAAGACGTCCTATTTACTAAAAGTAAAGACTCTTATAATTTCACTGTTAAAATCATTAAAAGTTTAATAAATCTCATTCTGATCCCTCTAACAAAACTAATAAATTTGTGCATAAGACATAGTTGCTTTCCTCAATGTTTGAAGATTGCAAATGTAATTCCAGTTTTTAAGAAAGGGTCTAGTGATGATCCGACGAACTATAGACCTATTTCACTTGTTCGGCTATTCGCAAAAATATTTGAATGTGTTTTAAAAAATCAGGTAAATATGTATTTTGAAGTAAATGCAATGTTCAGCCCAAGTCAGTATGGCTTTAGAACCAATCTGTCTACATCTCTAGCTATAAACAGTCTCACCCAAAATGTCTTAGATGCATTCGAAAACAAATTTTACACAGGCTTCTTTTTTCGACCTAACAAAAGCCTTTGACTGTGTGTCCCACCACATTTTATTAAAGAAACTGACAGTATATAATTTCGATAAAAATAGTATTGAGCTAATAAAATCTTACCTCACAGAAAGATGTCAATATGTATATTATAACCAAAACCAGTCCACTCAACAAATTTGTAAACATGGTGTACCTCAAGGCTCTGTGTTGGGACCAACACTCTTTCTAATTTACATAAACGATCTGCCAAATTTTAACTCGGACGTTTCTTCCATATTATTTACTGACGACACCACAGTTATCAATCAAGACAAATCATTACCTCAAATACATATTAAGGTAGCCGACACATAGTCAAAGATAACTAATTGGTTTCTTTCAAATTCATTGCTTGTTAATGACGACAAAACGAAATCCTTACTTTTCACTCTCCGCAACGAGCACGAACATAAAAAATCTGATCCTGTTAAATTCCTAGGCGTCTACTTAGATTCCAAACTGACTTGGGAGGAACATATTATATATCTTTCTAATAAACTCTCTGAAAGTATCTTTCTCCTTCGACGTTTATCCAAAACAGTGTCACAAAAAACTTTAATAACTGCCTACTATGGATGTTTTCATTCTAAAATGGGTTATGTAATCATAAACTGGGGTCACTCAGCTCATGTTTATAAAATATTTGCAATTCAAAGAAAATGCATTAGAATAATTGCACAGATTGGCTACAGGGAGTGTTGTCGAAAATATTTCATAAAATTAGGTATATTTATTTTCCCATGTGTGTTCATTATGGAATGCATATAAGAAAGTAAAATTTTGAGATTAATCATTTCGCTCACCAACTACGCATTTACATATCTATCGCAGAAGCAGTTATTTTCAGGTTTTGTTGTCTATTCCTTTGTTACTTGTGTTGGTAATTAACCTCTAATAACAAGAACTATGTTGTATCTATTGTACTTATGGAATTTAATATGTATAGTTATTATCTCAATAAGAAAAAGAATATACCTTACAATTTCCGTACAAATAACCAACCGTCAACATTGAAACTGAACCATCACCTATTGTTGCATTCGAAATACACTTACCACAACGTTGACATTGAATAGAGGAAATCAATATGCTTTATGTGCACTTTTCAGATGTACAAAGGTAGTAACTTCCAACAGGGAAGCGGAGTTGGCATACAAAATCAGAATACACCTTCACCGGTCAACGGACGAGGCAGTCGCCCTGCAGATAATCGTCCCCCACGACTGGCGGATAGAGAACCCGAAGAGGTCGCCCCCAGACCCATAATAAAGGAGGAAGAACTGAGCCGCATGGACGAAATCGGTAAAGACATGGGATGGGCGGAATCAGATGAGATCGATTACAAGTAAGTTGTTATTTTGGTTTCCTTGTTTTAGGCTTCTCATTGTTTTATGTATGTGCAGTCAGAAGTTGGCATTCAGCGATGATGAATCAGAGAAGAATACGAAGAGAGAAGCCAGAAGAAACCAGCAGAACAGGGAGCACAGAGAGCAGCAGGATAGAAGTGAACGTATCGATAGTAACCAGGCGGGCGATAACCAGCAGCGCCAGTGGAGCAGTTCCCGTTCTAGCACTTCTAGAGGAAGGTCCTCGGAAGAGGAGGAGCTTTGGTTGCAGAGACGCAATCAAACCGACAAAGAAATGGAGATAGTAGTTCAAAGGGCGAAACAGAGGAAAGAAGAAGAAGAGAAGCGCTTCAATGAGGAGCGTAAGCAAGGGGCAGCCAAGAAATTGATGGAACTGGAAGAAAAAATACAGAAACGTGGTCGGGACAACCATGAGGGTGTCGGCACAATTAACCCATCCATTGTCCCGCCAAAACCCATCAACCACGTTGATATTCCCCTCCCTGAATTCCAGAAGGAGAAGGAACGCGACAGAGACGTTCCACGTGAAAGGGAAAATAGATCGCGCACTCCAAACGAAGTGATCGAAGAAAAAGGCCAATCAGCAAGCCAGGGAAGTTCGTTCAGACACCTGACGCAAATCGAAGGCAAGAACTTCCCCAGGAAACACCCGAAGCTCACTGATAGGGAGCCGAGAGACAGAGATCGCGATATTCGCGAGCAGAACGTTCCGAGCTTCTCCCGTCATTTCCAAAACGATCTCCCGCCGAGGTTCCTCAAGCACCAACGGAACAATAGCAACTCAAACCTACAACAGCCGAATCAGCAGCAGCAGCAGCAATACCACCAGTTTGACAATAACCGTTGGGCGCAGAGCAACCAGAATCCCCCGAAACCGCAGCAAAACTCGTCGCACAACCCGCCACATAACGTGAACGTTAGGCAGGACAGCCCCGAGATGGAACGGCAAGTCGAGGAGGATCGGAGGGACTACAAAAGACAGAGTTCCGAGGATAGTTATCGCAGCTCGCACCATTCACCCCAGGACGCTCCTCAAAAGCCGGTAGAAAGCCGTTACGAGGACGTTCAAGATAATCACCATCAATCCTACGACCAGCAATACATCCGCAGAGAAAGGGAAGAGGACAAGTGGCATAAGGATAAGGAAAGGCAGGAGGAAAGATGGCAAAAGGACAAGGAGAAGCAGGACAAGAAACAGGAGGATCACTCGGTCCGACAAGGAAACGACGACTGGAGCGACAGACGAGAGAAAGTTAGAGAAGAGAAGCCTACAGAGAGGTACGAACGGGAGCGAGATCGTCCTCAGAGGCCCGACAGTCGAGACTCTCGTTCTGCACGTCATTCTGAACCGAGGGAGTACATGGGTTCCTGGTCTGAATCGGCCTATGAGCCGCCCTACGAGGAAAAACGCAGAGATCATGTGAGGGAAGAGAGACGAGTCGTTCCTGGACCCATCACTAAGGAACGTTTGGAAGCGGCCGACATGCGCAGCGAAAAGAGGAACCTCACGCAATTGAAACGTGGGCAAGCCGTCGACATAAAGTCGGAAAGTAAGAACGAAGAGAAAGAAGAGCAGGACGGCAAGAAAGAGCCACAGATCATCAGCCCTTGGGCCGATGCGATCCCTTCCACAATGGAAGAGGAAATGGGCAAATTTGGTGAGGAAAAGAAAGCCATCGAGTCACATAAAGTAGAACCAAAACAATTTGTCGATCAATCCAAGAAGCCTGATGACTATAATAAGGAGCGAGTTCAGAACCGCAACAGGCAATATCCCCAAAATAAAGGCTGGAATACTGGCCCTAATGACTACCATTCAACTCGAGCCTCTGGATGGCAAAAGAGACCGTCGAGTCGGGGGCATAAGTCTAGCAGGATGGCCCACTCAGGGGAATATCCCACGGACTCGGATGGATCGATGGACGATCACTCTGTCGATTCCCGTGAACAAAGAAGCAACTCCCGCGACCAAAGGAGTGACTCTCGCGATCAGAAGAGCGACCCTCGCGATCAAAAGAGTGATCCGCGCGATCAGAGGAGTCCGAAGCCGTCGAAAAAGCTTGAGAAGGACGATAAAAATCGCGAGAACAAGCAAGACAAATTCGTCGGTGATCAAAGAAAGCAGGACAAACCTGAGAAGAGGGACAATTACGTACCGAGGGGCGAACCTTCAAGGCACGGTCGAGGTGGTGGTAATTTTAGAAGTGGCCGTATGGGAGGTTTAAGCAAGAGAATAGACGGTTATGGCCCTCCTCCGTCGAAGAGCCCATTTGGCCACCACGACGACAAAGAAAAGAAACCCTCCGAGGAGATTGCAACCGATAATTCGATGCCGGTGGAAGATAAGACTAAGCAAAATCAACAAGCACTGGCCGCTGGCATTATAGGAAAGTCCCGGACGGAATCTGTCCAAGGTGCCGATGACAAAAATAAGGCGAGGATTAAAGTCGACAATCGTAAGATCAAACCCAAAGGGAAAGATGATGTGTACGATACAAATTCAGAGAATTCCGATGATAAAGACAAAAAAGACACCCGTAAGCCTCAGGCAAAAACTCAAGGAATTCGGAGCATGCTGAACACGAACAGGGGGCGGAACAATCCTCCCCCTCGCTTGGGAGCAGACAAGAGGAATTACGACCCTCTTCGAGTTGACAACACCTTGCGTCAAAATTCCAACAGCTCGTTAAAAAAAGACGACAAAGTGAACGATCAGAATATTCTTGCCAGCGCCATTGCAGATATAACGCTCAAAAATCGGGACGAGAGTGATCAGTTTGAGGAGAAGGACGACAAGGGGTCCGTGAACGGCGACTCGGAGGGATTCCAAGAGGTCAAAAGTAAGAAGGCGGTGAAGGAGAGGCAAAAGTCCATCGACGACAAACAAATGAAGAACGCACCGAAGTGCGACTTGAACAAGGACATTGGGAAGAGCGAACGCGACCGCAAGAACAAAAGCCTAGCCACCCAGCAGCTTACTCAGCAGCAGATACAGAACATCCCCTCTCTGATGGCCACCCCTATCAATCCGCCGCCGGTCTTGCCGCTGCCCAAAACCCAATTCGAGAGGCCCAGGCAGGCTAAATTGGCGCCGCGGTTCGCCAAACAGAAATTGCAAAAGGCCCAGATGCAGCACCAGCACGGCATGTGCGATGTTAGTGAGTTGAACAAAGTGAACCAGGGCATGTACGGCATCAAGGACCCTGTGAGTGTTCCGCCTGCTGTGTCGTCGTGCGCCTGGGACAAGCCCTTGGGGTCGCAGCTCAGGAATATGGAGCACGACGGTATGTTGGGCGT